>CATOZT010000178.1:0-61768 GCA_954870665.1 Stratiomys singularior
ATCAATCATCAATCATCCATCATCAAGCATCAATCATCAATCATCAACCATCAATCATCAATCATCAACAATCAATCATTAATCAACAATTACCAATCATCAATCACCAATCATCAATCATCAATCATCAATCATCATCATCAATCATCAATCATCAATCATCAATCATCAATCATCAAGCATCAATCATCAATCATCAACCATCAATCATCAATCATCAATCATTAATCAACAATTACCAATCATCAATCACCAATCACCAATCATCAATCATCAATCATCATTCATCAATAATCAATCATCAATCATCAATCATCAATCATCAAGCATCAAGCATCAATCATCAATCATCAATCATCAATCATTAATCATCAATCATCAATCATCAATCATCAATCATCAATCATCAATCATCAATCATCAATCATCAATCATCAATCATCAATCATCAATCATCAATCATCAATGATCAAGCATCAATCATCAATCATCAATCACCAATCATCAATCGTCGATCATCAATCATCAAGCATCAATCATCTATCATCAATCATCCATCATCAATCATAAATCATCAACCATCAATCATCAATCATCAATCATTAATCATCAATCATCAATCATCAATCATCAATCATCAATCATCAATCATCAATCATCAATCATCAATCATCAATCATCAATCATCAAGCATCAATCATCAATCATCAACCATCAATCATCAATCATCAATCATTAATCAACAATTACCAATCATCAATCACCAATCACCAATTATCAATCATCAATCATCAATCATCTATCATCAATCATCAATCATCAATCATCAATCATCAAGCATCAATCATCAATCATCAATCATCAATCATTAATCATCAATCATCAATCATCAATCATCAATCATCAATCATCAATCATCAATCATCAATCATCAATCATCAATCATCAATCATCAATGATCAAGCATCAATCATCAATCATCAATCATCAATCATTAATCATCAATCATCAATCATCAATCATCAATCATCAATCATCAATCATCAATCATCAATCATCAATCATCAATCATCAATCACCAATCATCAATCGTCGATCATAAATCATCAAGCATCAATCATCTATCATCAATCATCAATCATCAATCATCAATCATCTATCATCAATCATCTATCATCAATCATCCATCATCAATCATAAATCATCAACCATCAATCATCAATCATCAATCATCAATCATCAATCATCAATCATCAATCATCAATTATCAATCATCAATCATCAATCATCAATCATCAATCATCAATCATCAATCATCAATAATAAATCATCAATCATCAATCATCAATCATCAATCATCAATCATCCATCATCAAGCATCAATCATCAATCATCAACCATCAATCATCAATCATCAATCATCAATCAACAATTACCAATCATCAATCATTAATCACCCATCACCAATCATCAATCTTCAATCATCAATCATCAATCATCAATCATCAATCATCAATCATCAATCATCAATCATCAATCATCTATCATCAATCATCAATCATCAATCATCAATCATCAATCATCAATCATCAATCATCAATCATCAATCATCAATCATCAATCATCAATCATCAATCATCAATCATCAATAATCAATCATCAATCATCAATCATCAATGATCAAGTATCAATCATCAATCATCAATCATCAATCATTAATCATCAATCATCAATCATCAATCATCAATCATCAATCATCAATCATCAATCATCAATCATCAATCATCAATCATCAATCATCAATCATCAATCATCAATGACCAAGCATCAATCATCAATCATCAATCATCAATCATTAATCATCAATCATCAATCATCAATCATCAATCATCAATCATCAATCATCAATCATCAATCATCAATCATCAATCATCAATCATCAATCATCAATCATCAATCATCAATCATCAATCATCAATCATCAATCATCAATCATCAACCATCAATCATCAATCATCAATCATCAATCCTCAATCATCAATCATCAATCATCAATCATCGATCATCAATCATCAATCATCAACCATCAATCATTAATCAACAATCACCAATCACCAATCATCAATCACCAATCACCAATCATCAATCATCAATCATCAATCATCAATCATCAATCATCAATGATCAAGCATCAATCATCAATCATCAATCATCAATCATTAATCATCAATCATCAATCATCAATCATCAATCATCAATCATCAATCATCAATCATCAATCATCAATCATCAATCTTCAATCATCAATCATCAATCATCAATCACCAATCATCAATTGTCGATCATCAATCATCAAGCATCAATCATCAATTATCTATTATCAATCATCAATCATCAATCATCAATCATCAATCATCAATCATCAATCATCAATCATCAACCATCAATCATCAATCATCAATCGTCAATCCTCAATCATCAATCATCAATCATCAATCATCGATCATTAATCATCAATCATCACTCTTCAATCATTACTAATCAATCATCAATCATCAATCATCAATCATCAATCATGAATCACCAATCATCAAACATCAATCAACGATCATCAATCATAAATCATCAATCATCAATCATCAATCATCAATCATCCATCATCAATGATCAAGCATCAATCATCAATCATCAATCATCAATTATCAATCATCAATCATCAATCATCAATCATCAATCATCAATCATCAATCATCAATCATCAATCATCAATCATCAATCTTCAATCATCAATCATCAATCATCAATCACCAATCATCAATTGTCGATCATCAATCATCAAGCATCAATCATCAATTATCTATTATCAATCATCAATCATCAATCATCAATCATCAATCATCAATCATCAACCATCAATCATCAATCATCAATCATCAATCCTCAATCATCAATCATCAATCATCGATCATTAATCATCAATCATCACTCTTCAATCATTACTAATCAATCATCAATCATCAATCATCAATCATCAATCATCAATCATCAATCATCAATCACCAATCATCAAACATCAATCAACGATCATCAATCATAAATCATCAATCATCAATCATCAATCATCAATCATCCATCATCAAGCATCAATCATCAATCATCAATCATCAGCCATCATTCATCAATTATCAATCATCAATTGTCAATTTTCAATCATCAATCATCAATTATCAATCATCGATTACCAATCATCATTCACCAACCATCAAACGTCAATCATCAACCATCAACCATCAAATACCGGGCATGAATCATCAATAGTCAATCATCAATTATCAATCATCAATCATCAATCATCAATCATAAATAATCAATCATCAATCATCAATCCTCAATCATCAATCATCAATCAGCAATCATCAATCATCAATCATAAATCATAAATCATCAATCATCAATCATCAATCATCCATCATCAGGCATCAATCATCAATCATCAACCATCAATCATCAATCATTAATCAACAATTACCAATCATCAATCACCAATCACCAAAAATCAATCATCAATCATCAAACATCTATTATCAATCATCAATCATCACTCATCGATCATTAATCATCAATCATCAATCATCAATCATCAATCATCAATTATCAATTATCAATTATCAATCATCAATCATCAATCATCAATCATCAATCATCAATCATCAATCATCAATCATCAATCATCAATCATCAATCATCAATCACCAATCATCAAACATCAATCAACAATCATCAATCATAAATCATCAATCATTATTCATGTATCATCGGTAATTAATCATCAATCATCAATCATCAATCATCAATCATCAATCATCAATCATCAATCATCAAACATCAATCAGCAATAATCAATCATCAATCATCAATGATCAATCATCAATGATCAATCATCAATGATCAATCATTAATGATCAATCATCAATGATCAATCTTCAATCATCAATCATCAATCATCGATCATCAATCATCAATCATCAATCATCAATCATCAATCATCAATCAACAATCATCAATCATCAATCATCAATCATCAATCATCAATCATCAATCATCAATCATCAATCATCAATCATCAATCATCAATCATCAATCATCAATCATCGATCATCGATCATAAATTATCAATCATCGATCATCATTCATCAATCATCAATCATCAATCATCACTCATCAATCATTAATAATTAATCATCAATCATCAATCATCAATCATCAATCATCAATCATCAATCATCAATCATCAATCATCAATTACCAATCATCAATCACCAATCCTCAATCATCGATCATCAATCATCAAGCATCAATCATCAATCATCTATTATCAATCATCAATCGTCAATCATCAATCATCAATCATCAATAATCAATCATCAATCATCAATCATCACTCAGCAGTCATTTTTAATCAATCATCAATCATCAATCATAAATCATCAATCGTCATTCATCAATCATCAATCATCAATCATCAATCATCAATCATCAATCATCAATCATCAACCATCAATCATCAATCATCAATCATCAATCCTCAATCATCAATCATCAATCATCGATCATCAATCATCAATCATCAATTATCAATCATCAATCATCACTCATAAGTCATCAATCATCAATCATCAATCATAAATCATCAATCATCAATCACCAATCTTCAATCATCAATCATCAATCATCAATCAAGCATCAATCATCAATCATCAACCATCAATCATCAATCATCAATCAACAGTTACCAATCATCAATCAGCAATCACCAATCACCAATCATCAATCATCAATCATCAATCATCAAACATCTATTATCAATCATCAATCATCACTCATCGATCATTACTCATCAATCATCAATCATCAATCATCAATCACCAAATATCAAACATCACTCAACAATCATCAATCATAAATCATCAATCACTATTCATGTATCATCTGTAATCAATCATCAATCATCAATCATCAATAATCAATCATCAATCATCAATCATCAATCATCAATCATCAATCATCAATCATCAATCATCAATCATCAATCATCAATCATCAATCATCAATCATCAATGATCAATCATCAATGATCAATCATCAATTACCAATCATCAATCACCAATCATCAATCGTCGATCATCAATCATCAAGCATCAATCATCAATCATCAATCACCAATCATCAAACATCAATCAACAATCATCAAACATAAATCATCAATCATTATTCATGTATCATCTGTAATCAATCATCAATCATCAATCATCAATCATCAATCATCAATCATCAATCATCAATCATCAATCATCAATCATCAATTATCAATCATCAATCATCAATCATCAATCATCAATCATCAGTCATCAATCATCAATCATCAATCATCAATCATCAATCATCAATCATCAATTATCAATCATCAATAATCAATCAGCAATCAGCAATCATCATTTAACAATCATCAATCATCTATCATCAATCATCAATCATCAATCATCAATCATCACTCATCAATCATCAATCATCAATCATCAATCATCAATCATCAATCATCAATCATCAATCATCAATCATCAATCATCAATCATCAATCATCAATCATCAATCATCAATCATCAATCATCAATCATCAATCATCAATCATCAATCATCAATCATCAATGATCAATCATCAATCATCAATCATCAATCATCAATCATCAATCATCAATCATCTATCATCAATCATCAATCATCAATCATCAATCATCAATCATCAATCATCAATCATAAATCATCAATCATCAATCATCAATCATCAATCATCAATAATCAATCATCAATCATCCATCATCAATCATCCATCATCAAGCATCAATCATCAATCATCAACCATCAATCATCAATCATCAAACATCAATCATTAATCAACAATTACCAATCATCAATCACCAATCACCAATCATCAATCATCGATCATCAATCAACAATCATCAATCATCAATCATCAATTATCACGCATCAGTCATCAATCATCAATCATCAATCATTAATCATCAATCATCAATCATCAATCATCAATTATCAATCACCAATCATCAATCGCCGATCATCAATCATCAAGCATCAATCATCAATCATCTATTATCAATCATCAATCATGAATCATCAATCATCAACCATCAATCATCAATCATCAATCCTCAATCATCAATCATCAATCATCAATCATCACTCTTCAATCATTAATAATCGATCATCAATCATCAATCATCAATCACCAATCATCAAACATCAATCAACGATCAGCAATCATAAATCATCAATCATCAATCATCCATCATCAAGCATCAATCATCAATCATCAACCATCAATCATCAATCATCAATCATCAATCATCAATTGTCAATCTTCAATCATCAATCATCAATCATCGATCATCAATCATCAATCATCGATCATTAATCATCAATCATCAATCATAAACCATCACTCTTCAATCATTAATAATCAATCATCAATCATCAATCATCAATCACCAATCATCAAACATCAATCAACAATCATCAATCATAAATCATTAATCATTATTCATGTATCATCGGTAATCAATCATCAATCATCAAGCATCAATCATCAATCATCAATCATCGATCATTAATCATCAATCATCAATCATCAATCATCACTCTTCAATCATTAATAATCAATCATCAATCATCAATCATCAATCATCAATCACCAATCATCAAATATCAATCAACGATCATCAATCATAAATCATCAATCACCAATCATCAATCATCAATCATCCATCATCAAGCATCAATCATCAATCATCAACCATCAATCATCAATCATCAATCATCAATCATCAATTGTCAATTTTCAATCATCAATCATCAATCATCAATCATCACTCTTCAATCATTAATAATCAATCATCAATGATCAATCATCAATCATCAATCATCAATCATCCATCATCAAGCATCAATCATCAATCATCAACCATCAATCATCAATCATCAACCATCAATCATCAATCATCAATCATCAATCATCAATCATCAATCCTCAATCATCAATCATCAATCATCAATCATCAATCATCAATCATCGATCATTAATCATCAATCATCTATCATCACTCATCAATCATTAATAATCAATCATCAATCATCAATCATCAATCATCAATCATCAATCATCAATCATCAATCATCAATCATCAAAGATCAATCAACAATCATCAATCATAAATCATCAATCATCAAACATCAATCATCAATAATCAATCATCAATCATCAATGATCAATCATCAATGATCAATCATCAATGATCAATCATCAATCATCAATCATCAATCATCAATCATCAATCATCAATCATCAATCATCAATCATCAATCATCAATCATCAATCATCAATCATCAATCATCAATCATCAATCATCAATCATCAATCATCAATCATCAATCATCAATCATCAATCATCAATCATCAATCATCAATCATCAATCATCAATCATCAATCATCAATCATCAATCATCGATCATCAATCATCAATCATCAATCATCAATCATCAATTGTCAATCATCAATAATCAATCAGCAATCAGCAATCATCAATCATCAATCATCAATCATCAATCATCAATCATCAATCATCAATCATCAATCATCAATCATCAATCATCAATCATCAATCATCAATCATCAATCATCAATCATCAATCATCAATCAGCAATCATCAATCATCAATCATCAATCATCAATTATGAATCATCAATCATCAAGCATCAATCTTCAATCATCAATCATCAATCATCAATCATCAATCATCAATCATCAATAATCAATCATCAATCATCACTCATCAATCATCAATCATCAATCATCAATCATCAATCATCAATCATCAATCATCAATCATCAATCATCAATCATCAATCATCAATCATCAATCATCAATCATCAATCATCCATCATCAAGCATCAATCATCAACCATCAATCATCAATCATCAATCATTAATCAACAATTACCAATCATCAATCACCAATCACCAATCATCAATCATTAATCATCAATCAGCAAACATCTATTATCAATCATCACTCATCGATCATTAATCATCAATCATCAATCATCAATCATCAATCATCAATCATCAATCATCAATCATCAATCATCAATCATCAATCATCAATCATCAATCATCAATCATCAATCATCAATCATCAATCATCAATCATCAATCATCAATCATCAATCATCAATCATCAATCACCAATCATCAATCATCAATCATAAATCATCAATCATCAATAATCAATCATCAATCATCAATCATCAATCATCAATCATCAATCATCAATCATCCATCATCAAGCATCACTCATCAATCATCAATCATCAATCATCAATCATCAACCATCAATCATCAATCAGTCTTTCCACTGCTATCAGTCAGTGCGGACGTACGAGGGAATTTTCCGAGTGTCAGAAGCATTTAATTCTATTGTTTTATCTATCTTTCTAATTTAATAAATTAAGTGTATCGGAATACCCGTAGTGAGTGTTGATTGTTGTGAAAACTCCAACCCTGCCCAGCGCAGGAAAAGAAGTCGGGAATCTTCCCCGATCGGAAGGCTCCTCAGGGACCAATTCAAGATGGCGCGAAGCGCTTCTAAATCATCCGTGTCAAACAGATTCCTGCCATTAGCTGACCTTGAGGGTAGCAGCGACATCGGTCAACAACCGAGCATGGAACAGCAAGCCAAGGTGAGAGTTCCCCCAATCACTTTCACTGATCTTCCCCGCGATACAATTGATGCCATCCTCAAAGAGCTTAAAATTGAAAATTTTTCAATTAAATTAATCTCCATTGGAAAACGCTTTTTTCTTCATATGTATGAAGATTACTCTACTATTGAAAAATATGTAAAAGCCAAAAAAGTGAACTTTTTCACTTCCCAACGGCCAGATTTACGGCCATTAAAAGTAGTCATAACAGGGCTCCATGACATTCCTACGGAAGATTTAAGAAAAATCCTGAAAAGCGATCATGACGTCAATTCATTCGACATAAAAAAGTTCACTTCTAAGGTAGGAGGAAGTGAACAGATATATTACCTGCTCTATCTACAAAGAGGGACAAAAATGGCTGATCTGAGGAAAATTAAAACTATTCTAAACACAATTGTACGTTGGAGCTACTACTCTAACAAACGTAAAGGCCCGACGCAATGCCGAAATTGCCAAATGTATGGGCATGGCTCCTCCCATTGTCATTTACCCACTAAATGTGCCAAATGTAGCGGCCCTCATGAACACTCTAAGTGCAAACTACGAAAAGAGGAGAGTAATAGAATAGTATGCTACAATTGTAATGGTCCTCACTTTTCCAATGCTCCCGAATGCAAGAGCAGAACAGATTATATCGTGCTTAAAGAAAAGCTACAAAAAAGGAGAAGCAACCCAAAATCTCATAGAAGCTTTGATACGTTTGCACTTTCGGAGAAAAATTTCCCAAGTCTGTCTACACTTAAATCTAAGACACAAACCTGTGTTGCAAATATTCCGAAATTGCCGGCAAACTTAGTGAGTACAACGAACGCAATTGGAAATAGACCTCAACCTCAACTCTCCTACAGTGCGGCGACCAAAAACACCCCAACACTGTCTGGTAAAACTTGTAATGAAGAACTTTTCTCGCCAGAAGATTTATTAAAGCTTTCTCAAGAACTGATCATAAACTTATCAAATTGTAAAAATAGACAAGATCAATTCAATGCAATTGTTAGCATTTCAGTAAAGTTTCTATATGGCTGAAGAATTGAAAATTCTAATATGGAATGCGCAAAGCATTAAAAATAAGGTAATCGAATTCTTTGATTTTATAACTAAAATTAAGGTTGATATTTGTATTTTAACGGAAACTTGGTTGAGGCCGCATGATAAGCTAAGTCATGCTAACTTCCACATATATCGATGTGATCGAAAAAATAAAATAGGTGGTGGAGTTGCAATTGCAATTACAAAATCAATTAGGCATTCTCCATTGCCCCCTTTTGAATCGTCTGCCATCGAAAACATAGGGCTATTGTTAGAAGAATCTGAAATCAAATTATACGCAGGTTACTTTCCTGGTACAAAACTCACGAAGGATAAATTAACTATATTCAAAAACGATTTAAAAAGGTTTACACGTCAAAACCAAAAGTACTTGCTTTGTGGCGATCTTAACGCGCGTAATAGGCTTTGGAACTGTGTCCGAGCTAATAAAATAGGTCAATGTCTATATGAAATGTTGAGTGAAGGGAATATATTTATTCACTTCCCGACCGAACCCACATTCTATTCGCCTCGAGGTGCCGGATCTACCTTAGACATTATATTAGGCGATGATAGTATTGGCCCCTCCAATATTAAAGTATTACAAGCGCTATCATCGCCTCATTTACCAGTGCTTTTCACTCTAGATTCAAAGGGAGTTTATCGCAACAAACCACATCAAGCCTTCCTCTTCAAAAAAGCTGACTGGAGAAAATTTCGAAGACATGTGAACGATAATATATCGATTTCGCAAAATACGTTTAATTCTTTAAACACAGCTCAAGCGGTCGATGAAAAAATCTCCGAATTTAAGCACACTATTTGGAGGGGTATAGAATTCAGTGTACGCAAATCTAATGCCAAATATACAAGCTTCGAATTAGATCAGGAAGCGCTGCAACTTATCCGGACCCGAAATAACCTAAGAAGACAGTGGCAAAGATCTAGAGATCCGGCCTTGAAGGTAGGTGTGAACACACTCACTATAGCAATCCGGAAAAAAATTTCAAACCTACGGAATCAGTACTGAAATCAAATGCTCCAGAGCTTAGATTTCAACTCAAGGGGACTATGGCGCTTAAATAAAATCTTCAAAAGCAAATCTCACAACCTCCCCTACCCACTTAAAGACGCAAGTGGCCAGCGGACTTACTCCTCTGAACTTAAAGCGGAAATTTTGGCTGATAAATTTCATTATTACCATAAAATATCAAACAATAGGCGCAATGTTATCATAGAAACGATGATAGATAACTCCGCGCAAAGTATAACTAACACATCTAACTTGCCCCCCGGCGCCTACATCAAGACCAGCGAAATAGTTAGGCAGCTTAAGAAACTTAAAAATCGAACAGCTCCTGGAATCGATGGAATTCCTAACTATGTGATGAAAAATCTGCCAAAGAAAGGGATTGTGCTCACTTGCCTCTTATTCAATGCTTGCCTCAAACTATCTTATTTTCCACTCGCCTGGAAACAAGCTGTTGTAGTACCTCTGCTAAAGCCTGGGAAGGATCCACATGAGCCAGAAAGCTACAAGCCAATAAGTCTTTTGCCAGCCTTCGGTAAACTATTCGAAAAGCTAATTCTTAAACGACTCACAGACTTCGTGGAACATGCCAACATACTTCCTGACTTTCAGTTCGGTTTCAGGCACGGCTATTCAACGGAGCACCAGCTGTATCGCGTCTCAAAGGACATCAAGACAGCCATAATAGGGAAGCAATCAGTTGGAATGGTCACCATCGACATTGAGAAAGCTTTCGATAGAGTCTGGCACGAAGGTTTGCTTTATAAACTCCAAGAGTACAAAATGCCAGAATACATACGTAAATTGATAGCTTCATACCTCAAAGACAGAACATTTAAGGTAAAGGTCCGAGATAGCACCTCTACTGTAAGATGCATCCCTGCTGGTGTTCCCCAAGGCTCATGTCTGAGCCCCATACTTTTCAATATCTACACCTCCGATCTCCCTACAAGCGAGCACTGTCAAATAGCTGCCTTTGAGGATGATACCTGTTTTTACACTTCTTTACGCTAACTTGGAAAAAATGCTTGAAAAAGTTTATCAGTTCTTTAACAGGTGGAAAATAAGCATCAATATTGATAAAACCAAGGCAATATTTTTCACTAAAAAACGTAAATGTTCCTTGCTGCCTAATCGACCGATAGACTTTTTAGGACAAGCTATACCATGGTCAGAAAATCTGCAGTATCTTGGGCTTACGTTGGACAAGAAACTCATGTTCAAAGACCACATTGAACGAATAAGCATCAAAGCTTTTAATTCTGTAATTCAACTGTATCCCCTACTCAATAGAAGGTCCCAACTGAACGCTAAGAATAAGATGATAATTTTAAAAATGGTAATTCAGCCTATCATATTATACGGAGCGCCCACTTGGAGTCAATGCGCAAAATATTTGATATCAAACCTTCATGTCACTCAAAACAGGTACTTAAAAATGGCGCTAAGTAAGCCTTTCTACTTCTCTTCACGCAAATTACATGAGCTTGCTAATATTAGCCCTATCAATAAACTCGCGCTCTCACGAAGAGATAATCTATTAGCTAAGGTAAAACACGCTTCAAATCCATACATTCAAGCACTCAGGATGTGACTTAATAGATTAACCTTAGAGATCATGCACCCTCAACCAAGTATACATAGTTATTACTAAGATTCAAAATAGTATGTAAATAGGTTTTAACATAGGTAGTAGTAGTTTAAGTTAGTGTTAAGTTCAAAAGAGGTTTTTGTTGTATTTTCCTCTACTATTATAAATATGTCATATGAATAAGAAACAGTTGTGGTACGAACAGAAATAATTATGTAGATGCAATGAATATTAAATTCAGAACTCTCACTGTAAGTATTAGCTTAGTCCTGTAAAATTTTTAGAAACAATAAAGAACTTATTAAATAAATAAATAAATCAATCATCAATCATCAATCAACAATTACCAATCATCAATTACCAATCACCAATCATCAATCATCAAACATCTATTATCAATTATCAATCATCACTCATCGATCATTAATCATCAATCATCAATCATCAATTATCAATCATCAATCACCAATCATCAAACATCAATCAACAATCATCAATCATAAATCATCAATCATTATTCATGTATCATCTGTAATCAATCATCAATCATCAATCATTAATCATCAATCATCAATCATCAATCATCAATCATCAATCATCAATCATCAATCATCAATCATCAATCATCAATCATCAATCATCAATCATCAATCATCAATCATCAATCATCAAACATCAATCATCAATCATCAATCAACAATCATCAATCATCAATCAACGATCATCAATCATAAATCATCAATCACCAATCATCAATTACCAATCATCAATCACCAATCATCAATCGTCTATCATCAATCATCAAGCATCAATCATCAATCATCAATCAACAATCATCAATCATCAATCATCAATCATCAATCATCAATCATCAATCATCAATCATCAATCATCAAACATCAATCATCAATCATCAATCATCAATCATCACTCATCAATCATCAATCATCAATCATCAATCATCAATCATCAATCATCAATCATCAACCATCAATCATCAATCATCAATCATCAATCATCAACCATCAATCATCAATCATCAATCATCAATCACCAATCATCAAACATCAATCAACAATCATCAATCATAAATCATCAATCATTATTCATGTATCATCTATAATCAATCATCAATCATCAATCATCAATCTTCAATCATCAATCAGCAATCATCAATCATCAATCATCAATCATCAATCATCAATCACCAATCATCAATCATCAATCATCAATCATCGAACATCAATCATCAATAATCAATCATCAATCATCAATCATCAATCATCAATCATCAATCACTAATCATCAATCGTCGATCATCAATCATCAAGCATTAATCACCAATCATCAATCATCCATCATCATTCATCAATCATCAATCATCTGTCATCAATCATCAATCATCAATCATCAATCATCAATCACCAGTCATCAATCATCCATCATCATTCATCAATCATCAATCATCTGTCATCTGTCATTAATCATCAATCATCAATCATCAATCATCAATCATCAATCATCAATCACCAATCATCAATCATCCATCATCATTCATCAATCATCAATCATCTGTCATCAATCATCAATCATCAATCATCAATCATCAATCATCAATCGTCAATCATCAATCATCATTCATCAATCATCAATCATCCATCATCATTCATCAATCTTCAATCATCAATCATCAATCACCAATCATCAATCGTCTATCATCAAACATCAAGCATCAATCATCAATCATCAATCAACAATCATCAATCATCAATCATCAACCATCAATCATCAATCATCAATCATCAATCATCAATCATCAATCAGCAATCATCAATCATCAATCATCCATCATCATTCATCAATCATCAATCATCAATCATCAATCATCTGTCATCAATCATCAATCATCAATCATCAATCATCAATCATCAATCATCAATCATCAATCATCAATCATCAATCACTAATCATCAATCGTCGATCATCAATCATCAAGCATCAATCACCAATCATCAATCATCCATCATCATTCATCAATCATCAATCATCTGTCATCAATCATCAATCATCAATCATCAATCATCAATCATCAATCGTCAATCATCAATCATCATTCATCAATCATCAATCATAAATTATCACTCATCAATCATTAATAATCAATCATCAATCATCAATCATCAATCACCAATCATCAATTATCAATCATCAATCATCAATCATCCATCATCAAGCATCGATCATCAATCATCAACCATCAATCATCAATGATCAATCATCAATCATCAATCATCAATCAACAATTACCAATCATCAATCACCAATCACCAATCATCAATCATCAATCATCAATCATCAATCATCAATCATCAATCATCAATCATCAATCATCAATCATCAATCATCAATCATCAAACATCAATCATCAATCATCAATCATCAATCATCAATCATCAAACATCAATCATCAATCATCAATCATCAATCATCAATCATCAATCATCACTCATCAATCATCAATCATCAATCATCAATCATCAATCATCAATCATCAATCATCAATTACCAATCATCAATCACCAATCATCAATCGTCTATCATCAAACATCAAGCATCAATCATCAATCATCAATCAACAATCATCAATCATCAATCATCAACCATCAATCATCAATCATCAATCATCAATCACCAATCACCAAACATCAATCAACAATCATCAATCATAAATCATCAATCATTATTCATGTATCATCTATAATCAATCATCAATCATCAATCATCAATCATCAATCTTCAATCATCAAACATCAATCATCAATCATCAATCATCAATCATCAATCATCAATCATCACTCATCAATCATCAATCATCAATCATCAAGCAACGATCATCAATCATAAATCATCAATCACCAATCATCAATTACCAATCATCAATCACCAATCATCAATCGTCTATCATCAATCATCAAGCATCAATCATCAATCATCAATCAACAATCATCAATCATCAATCATCAATCATCAATCATCAACCATCAATCATCAATCATCAATCATCAATCACCAATCATCAAACATCAATTAACAATCATCAATCATAAATCATCAATCATTATTCATGTATCATCTATAATCAATCATCAATCATCAATCATCAATCATCAATCATCAATCATCAAACATCAATCATCAATCATCAATCATCAATCATCAATCATCACTCATCAATCATCAATCATCAATCAACGATCATCAATCATAAATCATCAATCACCAATCATCAATTACCAATCATCAATCCCCAATCATCAATCGTCTATCATCAATCATCAAGCATCAATCATCAATCATCAATCAACAATCATCAATCATCAATCATCAATCATCAATCATCAATCATCAATCATCAATCATCAATCATCAATCATCAATCATCAATCAACAATCATCAATCATCAATCATCAATCAGCAATCATCAATCATCAATCATCCATCATCATTCATCAATCTTCAATCATCAATCATCAATCACCAATCATCAATCGTCTATCATCAAACATCAAGCATCAATCATCAATCATCAATCAACAATCATCAATCATCAATCATCAACCATCAATCATCAATCATCAATCATCAATCACCAATCATCAAACATCAATCAACAATCATCAATCATAAATCATCAATCATTATTCATGTATCATCTATAATCAATCATCAATCATCAATCATCAATCATCAATCTTCAATCATCAAACATCAATCATCAATCATCAATCATCAATCATCAATCATCAATCATCAATCATCACTCATCAATCATCAATCATCAATCATCAAGCAACGATCATCAATCATAAATCATCAATCACCAATCATCAATTACCAATCATCAATCACCAATCATCAATCGTCTATCATCAATCATCAAGCATCAATCATCAATCATCAATCAACAATCATCAATCATCAATCATCAATCATCAATCATCAACCATCAATCATCAATCATCAATCATCAATCACCAATCATCAAACATCAATTAACAATCATCAATCATAAATCATCAATCATTATTCATGTATCATCTATAATCAATCATCAATCATCAATCATCAATCATCAATCATCAATCATCAAACATCAATCATCAATCATCAATCATCAATCATCAATCATCACTCATCAATCATCAATCATCAATCATCAATCAACGATCATCAATCATAAATCATCAATCACCAATCATCAATTACCAATCATCAATCACCAATCATCAATCGTCTATCATCAATCATCAAGCATCAATCATCAATCATCAATCAACAATCATCAATCATCAATCATCAATCATCAATCATCAATCATCAATCATCAATCATCAATCATCAATCATCAATCATCAATCATCAATCATCAATCATCAATCATCAATCAGCAATCATCAATCATCAATCATCCATCATCATTCATCAATCTTCAATCATCAATCATCAATCATCTGTCATCAATCATCAATCATCAATCATCAATCATCAATCATCAATCATCAATCATCAATCATCAATCATCAATCATCAATCATCAATCATCAATCATCAATCATCAATCATCAATCACCAATCATCAATCGTCGATCATCAATCATCAATCATCAATCATCAATCATCAATCATCAATCATCAATCATCAATCAGCAATCATCAATCATCAATCATCCATCATCATTCATCAATCATCAATCATCAATCATCAATCATCTGTCATCAATCATCAATCATCAATCATCAATCATCAATCATCAATCATCAATCATCAATCATCAATCATCAATCATCAATCATCAATCATCAATCACCAATCATCAATCGTCGATCATCAATCATCAAGCATCAATCATCAATCATCCATCATCATTCATCAATCATCAATCATCAATCATCAATCATCAATCATCTGTCATCAATCATCAATCATCAATCATCAATCATCAATCATCAATCATCAATCATCAATCATCAATCATCAATCATCAATCATCAATCATCAATCACCAATCATCAATCGTCGATCATCAATCATCAAGCATCAATCATCTGTCATCAATCATCAATCATCAATCATCAATCATCAATCATCAATCATCAATCATCAATCATCAATCATCAATCACCAATCATCAATCTTCGATCATCAATCATCAAGCATCAATCACCAATCATCAATCATCCATCATCATTCATCAATCATCAATCATCTGTCATCAATCATCAATCATCAATCATCAATCACCAGTCATCAATCATCCATCATCCATCATCATTCATCAATCATCAATCATCTGTCATCTGTCATCAATCATCAATCATCAATCATCAATCATCAATCATCAATCATCAATCATCAATCATCAATCATCAATCATCAATCATCAATCATCAATCACCAATCATCAATCATCCATCATCATTCATCAATCATCAATCATCTGTCATCAATCATCAATCATCAATCATCAATCATCAATCATCAATCATCAATCGTCAATCATCAATCATCATTCATCAATCATCAATCATAAATTATCACTCATCAATCGTTAATAATCAATCATCAATCATCAATCATCAATCACCAATCATCAATTATCAATCATCAATCATCAATCATCCATCATCAAGCATCAATCATCAATCATCAATCATCAATCATCAATCATCAATCATCAATCATCAATCATCAATCATCAATCATCAATCATCAATCATCAATCATCAATCATCAATCATCAATCATCAATCATCAATCATCAATCATCAATCATCAATCATCAATCATCAATCATCAATCATCAATCATTAATCATCAATCATCAATCATCAATCATCAATCATCAATCATCAATCATCAATCATCAATCATCAATCATCAATCATCAATCATCAATCATCAACCATCAATCATCCATCATCAATCATCAATCATCAATCATCAATCATCTGTCATCAATCATCAATCATCAGTCATCAATCATCAATAATCGATCATCAATCATCAATCATCAACGATCAATCATTAATGATCAATGATCAATGATCAATCATCAATCATCAATCATCAATCATCAATCATCAATCATCAATCATCAATCATAAATCATCAATCATCAATCATCAATCAGCAATCATCAATCATCAATCATCCATCATCATTCATCAATCATCAATCATCAATCATCAATCATCAATCATCAATCATCTGTCATCAATCATCAATCATCAATCATCAATCATCAATCACCAATCATCAATCGTCGATCATCAATCATCAAGCATCAATCACCAATCATCAATCATCCATCATCATTCATCAATCATCAATCATATGTCATCAATCATCAATCATCAATCATCAATCATCAATCATCAATCATCAATCATCAATCATCAATCACCAATCATCAATCATCCATCATCATTCATCAATCATCAATCATCTGTCATCAATCATCAATCATCAATCATCAATCATCAATCATCAATCATCAATCATCTGTCATCAATCATCAATCATCAATCATCAATCATCAATCATCAATCATCAATCATCAATCATCAATCATCAATCATCAATCATCAATCATCAATCATCAATCATCAATCATCAATCATCAATCACCAATCATCAATCGTCGATCATCAATCATCAATCATCAATCATCAATCATCAATCATCAATCATCAATCATCAATCAGCAATCATCAATCATCAATCATCCATCATCATTCATCAATCATCAATCATCAATCATCAATCATCTGTCATCAATCATCAATCATCAATCATCAATCATCAATCATCAATCATCAATCATCAATCATCAATCATCAATCATCAATCATCAATCATCAATCACCAATCATCAATCGTCGATCATCAATCATCAAGCATCAATCATCAATCATCCATCATCATTCATCAATCATCAATCATCAATCATCAATCATCAATCATCTGTCATCAATCATCAATCATCAATCATCAATCATCAATCATCAATCATCAATCATCAATCATCAATCATCAATCATCAATCATCAATCATCAATCATCAATCACCAATCATCAATCGTCGATCATCAATCATCAAGCATCAATCATCTGTCATCAATCATCAATCATCAATCATCAATCATCAATCATCAATCATCAATCATCAATCATCAATCATCAATCACCAATCATCAATCTTCGATCATCAATCATCAAGCATCAATCACCAATCATCAATCATCCATCATCATTCATCAATCATCAATCATCTGTCATCAATCATCAATCATCAATCATCAATCACCAGTCATCAATCATCCATCATCCATCATCATTCATCAATCATCAATCATCTGTCATCTGTCATCAATCATCAATCATCAATCATCAATCATCAATCATCAATCATCAATCATCAATCATCAATCATCAATCATCAATCATCAATCATCAATCATCAATCACCAATCATCAATCATCCATCATCATTCATCAATCATCAATCATCTGTCATCAATCATCAATCATCAATCATCAATCATCAATCATCAATCATCAATCATCAATCGTCAATCATCAATCATCATTCATCAATCATCAATCATAAATTATCACTCATCAATCGTTAATAATCAATCATCAATCATCAATCATCAATCACCAATCATCAATTATCAATCATCAATCATCAATCATCCATCATCAAGCATCAATCATCAATCATCAATCATCAATCATCAATCATCAATCATCAATCATCAATCATCAATCATCAATCATCAATCATCAATCATCAATCATCAATCATCAATCATCAATCATCAATCATCAATCATCAATCATCAATCATCAATCATCAATCATCAATCATCAATCATCAATCATTAATCATCAATCATCAATCATCAATCATCAATCATCAATCATCAATCATCAATCATCAATCATCAATCATCAATCATCAATCATCAACCATCAATCATCCATCATCAATCATCAATCATCAATCATCAATCATCTGTCATCAATCATCAATCATCAGTCATCAATCATCAATAATCGATCATCAATCATCAATCATCAACGATCAATCATTAATGATCAATGATCAATGATCAATCATCAATCATCAATCATCAATCATCAATCATCAATCATCAATCATCAATCATAAATCATCAATCATCAATCATCAATCAGCAATCATCAATCATCAATCATCCATCATCATTCATCAATCATCAATCATCAATCATCAATCATCAATCATCAATCATCTGTCATCAATCATCAATCATCAATCATCAATCATCAATCACCAATCATCAATCGTCGATCATCAATCATCAAGCATCAATCACCAATCATCAATCATCCATCATCATTCATCAATCATCAATCATATGTCATCAATCATCAATCATCAATCATCAATCATCAGTCACCAGTCATCAATCATCCATCATCATTCATCAATCATCAGTCATCTGTCATCTGTCATCAATCATCAATCATCAATCATCAATCATCAATCATCAATCATCAATCATCAATCATCAATCATCAATCACCAATCATCAATCATCCATCATCATTCATCAATCATCAATCATCTGTCATCAATCATCAATCATCAATCATCAATCATCAATCATCAATCATCAATCGTCAATCATCAATCATCATTCATCAATCATCAATCATAAATTATCACTCATCAATCATTAATAATCAATCATCAATCATCAATCATCAATCACCAATCATCAATTATCAATCATCAATCATCAATCATCCATCATCAAGCATCAATCATCAATCATCAACCATCAATCATCAATGATCAATCATCAATCATCAATCATCAATCAACAATTAACAATCATCAATCACCAATCACCAATCATCAATCATCAATCATCAATCATCAATCATCAATCATCAATCATCAATCATCAATCATCAATCATCAATCATCAAACATCAATCATCAATCATCAATCATCAATCATCAATCATCAAACATCAATCATCAATCATCAATCATCAATCATCAATCATCAATCATCAATCATCACTCATCAATCATCAATCATCAATCATCAATCATCAATCATCAATCATCAATTACCAATCATCAATCACCAATCATCAATCGTCTATCATCAATCATCAAGCATCAATCATCAATCATCAATCATCAATCAACAATCATCAATCATCAATCATCAACCATCAATCATCAATCATCAATCATCAATCATCAATCACCAATCATTAAACATCAATCAACAATCATCAATCATAAATCATCAATCATTATTCATGTATCATCTATAATCAATCATCAATCATCAATCATCAATCATCAATCTTCAATCATCAAACATCAATCATCAATCATCAATCATCAATCATCAATCATCAATCATCACTCATCAATCATCAATCATCAATCATCAATCAACGATCATCAATCATAAATCATCAATCACCAATCATCAATTACCAATCATCAATCACCAATCATCAATCGTCTATCATCAATCATCAAGCATCAATCATCAATCATCAATCAACAATCATCAATCATCAATCATCAATCATCAATCATCAACCATCAATCATCAATCATCAATCATCAATCACCAATCATCAAACATCAATTAACAATCATCAATCATAAATCATCAATCATTATTCATGTATCATCTATAATCAATCATTAATCATCAATCATCAATCATCAATCATCAATCATCAATCATCAATCATCAATCATCAATCATCAATCATCAATCACCAATCATCAAACATCAATTAACAATCATCAATCATAAATCATCAATCATTATTCATGTATCATCTATAATCAATCATCAATCATCAATCATCAATCATCAATCTTCAATCATCAAACATCAATCATCAATCATCAATCATCAATCATCAATCATCAATCATCACTCATCAATCATCAATCATCAATCATCAATCAACGATCATCAATCATAAATCATCAATCACCAATCATCAATTACCAATCATCAATCACCAATCATCAATCGTCTATCATCAATCATCAAGCATCAATCATCAATCATCAATCAACAATCATCAATCATCAATCATCAATCATCAATCATCAACCATCAATCATCAATCATCAATCATCAATCACCAATCATCAAACATCAATTAACAATCATCAATCATAAATCATCAATCATTATTCATGTATCATCTATAATCAATCATTAATCATCAATCATCAATCATCAATCATCAATCATCAATCATCAATCATCAATCATCAATCATCAATCATCAATCATCAATCATCAATCATCAATCATCAATCATCACTCATCAATCATCAATCATCAATCATCAATCAACGATCATCAATCATAAATCATCAATCACCAATCACCAATCATCAATTACCAATCATCAATCACCAATCATCAATCGTCTATCATCAATCATCAAGCATCAATCATCAATCATCAATCAACAATCATCAATCATCAATCATCAATCATCAATCATCAATCATCAATCATCAATCATCAATCATCAATCATCAATCATCAAACATCAATTATCAATCATCAATCATCAATCATCAATCATCACTCATCAATCATCAATCATCAATCATCAATCATCAATCATCAACATTCAATCATCAATCATCAATCATCAACCATCAATCATCAATCATCAATCATCAATCACCAATCATCAAACATCAATCAACAATCATCAATCATAAATCATCAATCATTATTCATGTATCATCTATAATCAATCATCAATCATCAATCATCAATCATCAATCTTCAATCATCAATCAGCAATCATCAATCATCAATCATCAATCATCAATCATCAATCATCAATCATCAAACATCAATCATCAATCATCAATCATCAATCATCAATCATCAATCATCACTCATCAATCATCAATCATCAATCATCAATCATCAATCATCAATCATCAATCATCAATCATCAATCATCAATCATCAATTACCAATCATCAAACACCAATCATCAATCGTCTATCATCAATCATCAAGCATCAATCATCAATCATCAATCAACAATCATCAATCATCAATCATCAACCATCAATCATCAATCATCAATCATCAATCACCAATCATCAAACATCAATTAACAATCATCAATCATAAATCATCAATCATCACTCATCAATCATCAATCATCAATCATCAATCATCAATCATCAATTACCAATCATCAATCACCAATCATCAATCGTCTATCATCAATCATCAAGCATCAATCATCAATCATCAATCATCAATCATCAATCAACAATCATCAATCATCAATCATCAATCATCAATCATCAACCATCAATCATCAATCATCAATCATCAATCACCAATCATCAAACATCAATTAACAATCATCAATCATAAATCATCAATCATTATTCATGTATCATCTATAATCAATCATCAATCATCAATCATCAATCATCAATCTTCAATCATCAAACATCAATCATCAATCATCAATCATCAATCATCAATCATCAATCATCACTCATCAATCATCAATCATCAATCATCAATCAACGATCATCAATCATAAATCATCAATCACCAATCATCAATTACCAATCATCAATCACCAATCATCAATCGTCTATCATCAATCATCAAGCATCAATCATCAATCATCAATCAACAATCATCAATCATCAATCATCAATCATCAATCATCAACCATCAATCATCAATCATCAATCACCAATCATCAAACATCAATTAACAATCATCAATCATAAATCATCAATCATTATTCATGTATCATCTATAATCAATCATTAATCATCAATCATCAATCATCAATCATCAATCATCAATCATCAATCATCAATCATCAATCATCAATCATCAATCATCAATCATCAATCATCACTCATCAATCATCAATCATCAATCATCAATCAACGATCATCAATCATAAATCATCAATCACCAATCATCAATTACCAATCATCAATCACCAATCATCAATCGTCTATCATCAATCATCAAGCATCAATCATCAATCATCAATCAACAATCATCAATCATCAATCATCAATCATCAATCATCAATCATCAATCATCAATCATCAATCATCAATCATCAATCATCAAACATCAATTATCAATCATCAATCATCAATCATCAATCATCACTCATCAATCATCAATCATCAATCATCAATCATCAATCATCAACATTCAATCATCAATCATCAATCATCAACCATCAATCATCAATCATCAATCATTAATCACCAATCATCAAACATCAATCAACAATCATCAATCATAAATCATCAATCATTATTCATGTATCATCTATAATCAATCATCAATCATCAATCATCAATCATCAATCTTCAATCATCAATCAGCAATCATCAATCATCAATCATCAATCATCAATCATCAATCATCAATCATCTATCATCAATCATCAAACATCAATCATCAATCATCAATCATCAATCATCAATCATCAATCATCACTCATCAATCATCAATCATCAATCATCAATCATCAATCATCAATCATCAATCATCAGTCATCAATCATCAATCATCAATTACCAATCATCAAACACCAATCATCAATCGTCTATCATCAATCATCAAGCATCAATCATCAATCATCAATCAACAATCATCAATCATCAATCATCAACCATCAATCATCAATCATCAATCATCAATCATCAATCACCAATCATCAAACATCAATTAACAATCATCAATCATAAATCATCAATCATCACTCATCAATCATCAATCATCAATCATCAATCATCAATCATCAATTACCAATCATCAATCACCAATCATCAATCGTCTATCATCAATCATCAAGCATCAATCATCAATCATCAATCAACAATCATCAATCATCAATCATCAACCATAAATCATCAATCATCAATCATCAATCACCAATCATCAAATATCAATTAACAATCATCAATCATAAATCATCAATCATCACTCATCAATCATCAATCATCAATCATCAATCATCAATCATCAATCATCAATCATCAATCATCAATCATCAACCATCAATCATCAATCATCAATCATCAATCATCAACCATCAATCATCAATCATCAATCATCAATCACCAATCATCAAACATCAATCAACAATCATCAATCATAAATCATCAATCATTATTCATGTATCATCTATTATCAATCATCAATCATCAATCATCAATCATCAATCTTCAATCATCAATCATCAATCAGCAATCATCAATCATCAATCATCAATCATCAATCATCAATCATCAATCATCAATCATCGAACATCAATCATCAATAATCAATCATCAATCATCAATCATCAATCATCAATCATCAATCATCAATCATCAATCATCAATGATCAATCATCAATCATCAATCATCAATCATCAATCATCAATCATCAATCATCAATCATCAATCATCAATCATCAATCATCAATCATCAATCATCAATCATCAATCATCAATCATCAATCATCAATCATCAATCACCAATCATCAATCGTCGATCATCAATCATCAAGCATCAATCATCAATCATCTATTATCAATCATCAATCATCAATCATCAATCATCAATCATCAATTATCAATCATCAATCATCAACCATCAATCATCAATCATCAATCATCAATCATCAATCATCAATCATCAATCATCAATCATCAATCATCAATCATCAATCATCAATCATCAATCATCAATCATCAATCATCAATCATCAATCATCAATCATCAATCATCAATCATCAATCATCAATCATCAATCATCAATCATCAATCATCAATCATCAATCATCAATCATCAATCATCAATCATCCATCATCAATCATCAATCACCAATCATCAATCATCAATCATCAATCATCAATCATCAATCATCGATCATCAATCATCAATCATCCATCATCAATCATCAATCATCAATCATCAATCATCAATCATCAATCATCAATCATCAATCATCAATCATCAATCATCAATCATCAATCATCAATCATCATTCATCAATTACCAATCATCAATCACCAATCATCAATCATCGATCATCAATCATCAAGCATCAATTATCAATCATCTATTATCAATCATCAATCGTCAATCATCAATCATCAATAATCAATCATCAATCATCAATCATCACGCAGCAGTCATTATTAATCAATCATCAATCACCAATCATAAATCATCAATCGTCATTCATCAATCATCAATCATCAATCATCAATCATCAATCATCAATCATCAATCATCAATCATCAATCATCAATCATCAATCATCAATCATCAATCATCAATCATCAATCATCAATCATCAATCATCAATCATCAATCATCAATCATCAATCATCAATCATCAATCATCAATCATCAATCATCAATCATCAATAATCAATCATCAATCATCAATCATCAATCATCAATCATCAATCATCAATCATCAATCACCAATCATCAATCATCAATCATCAATCATCAATCATCAATCATCAATCATCAATCATCAATCATCAATAATCAATCATCTATCATCAATCATCTATCATCAATCATCCATCATCAATCATAAATTATCAATCATCAATCATCAATAATCAATTATCAATTATCAATCACCAATCATCACTCATCAATGTTAAATCATCAATCATCAATCATCAATCATCAATCACCAATCACCAAAAATCAATCATCAATCATCAAACATCTATTATCAATCATCAATCATCACTCATCGATCATTAATCATCAATAATCAATCATCAATCATCAATCATCAATCATCAATCATCAATCATCAATCATCAATCATCAATCATCAATCATCAATCATCAATCATCAATCATCAATCATCAATCATCAATAATCAATCATCAATCATCAATCATCAATCATCCATCATCCATCATCAAGCATCAATCATCAATCATCAATCATCAATCATCAATCATCAATCATCAATCATCAATCATCAATGATCAATCACCAATCATCAATCATCAATCATCAATCATCAATCATCAATCATCAATCATCAACAATCAATCATCGATCATCAATCATCAATCATCCATCATCAATCATCAATCATCAATCATCAATCATCAATCATCAATCATCAATCATCAATCATCAATCATCAATCATCAATTACCAATCATCAATCACCAATCATCAATCATCGATCATCAATCATCAAGCATCAATTATCAATCATCAATCATCTATCATCGATCATCCATCATCAATCATAAATTATCAATCATCAATCATCAATAATCAATCATCAATTATCAATCATCAATCACCAATCATCAATCATCGATCATCAATCATCAAGCATCAATTATCAATCATCAATCATCTATCATCGATCATCCATCATCAATCATAAATTATCAATCATCAATCATCAATAATCAATCATCAATCATCAATCATCAATCATCCATCATCCATCATCAAGCATCAATCATCAATCACCAACCATCAATCATCAATCATCAACAATCAATCATTAATCAACAATTACCAATCATCAATCACCAATCACCAATCATCAATCATCAATCATCAATCATCAATCATCAATCATCAATCATCAATCATCAATCATCAAGCATCAATCATCAATCATCAATCATTAATCATCAATCATCAATCATCAATCATCAATCATCAATCATCAATCAGCAATCATCAATCATCAATCATCAGTCATCAAGCATCAATCATCAATCATCTATTATCAATCATCAATCGTCAATCATCAATCATCAATCATCAATAATCAATCATCAATCATCAATCATCAATCATCAATCATCACTCAGCAGTCATTATTAATCAATCATCAATCATAAATCATCAATCGTCATTCATCAATCATCAATCATAAATCATCAATCATCAATCATCAATCATCAATCATCAATCATCAATCATCAATCATCAATCATCAATCACCAATCATCAATCATCAATCATCAATCATCAATCATCAATCATCAATCATCAATAATCAATAATCAATCATCAATCATCAATCATCAATCATCAATCTTCCATCATCAAGCATCAATCATCAATCATCAACCATCAATCATCAATCATCAATCATCAATCAACAATTACCAATCATCAATCACCCATCACCAATCATCAATCATCAATCATCAATCATCAATCATCAATCATCAATCATCAATCATCAATCATCAATCATCAATCATCAATCATCAATCATCAATCATCAATCATCAATCATCAATCATCAATCATCAATCATCAATCATCAATCATCAATCATCAATCATCAATCATCAATCATCAATCATCAATCATCAATCATCAATCATCAATCATCAATCATCAATCATCAATAATCAATCATCAATCATCAATCATCAATCATCCATCATCCATCATCAAGCATCAATCATCAATCATCAACCATCAATCATCAATCATCAACAATCAATCATTAATCAACAATTACCAATCATCAATCACCAATCACCAATCATCTATCATCAATCATCAATCATCAATCATCAATCATCAATCATCAATCATCAAGCATCAATCATCAATCATCAATCATCAATCATTAATCATCAATCATCAAGCATCAATCATCAATCATCAATCATCAATCAGCAATCATCAATCATCAATCATCAATCATCAATCATCAAGCATCAATCATCAATCATCTATTATCAATCATCAATCGTCAATCATCAATCATCAATCATCAATAATCAATCATCAATCATCAATCATCAATCATCAATCATCACTCAGCAGTCATTATTAATCAATCATCAATCATAAATCATCAATCGTCATTCATCAATCATCAATCATAAATCATCAATCATCAATCATCAATCATCAATCATCAATCATCAATCATCAATCATCAATCATCAATCATCAATCATCAATCATCAATCATCAATCATCAATCATCAATCATCAATCATCAATCATCAATCATCAATCATCAATCATCAATCATCAATCATCAATCACCAATCATCAATCATCAATCATCAATCATCAATCATCAATCATCAATCATCAATCATCAATCATCAATCATCAATCATCAATCATCTATCATCAATCATCTATCATAAATCATCCATCATCAATCATAAATCAGCAACCATCAATCATCAATCATCAATCATCAATCATCAATTTTCAATCATCAATCATCACTCATCAATCATCAATCATCAATAATAAATCATCAATCATCAATCATCAATCATCAATCATCAATCATCAATCATCCATCATCAAGCATCAATCATCAATCATCAACCATCAATCATCAATCATCAATCAACAATTACCAATCATCAATCATCAATCACCCATCATCAATCATCAATCATCAATCATCAATCATCAATCATCAATCATCAATCATCAATCATCAATCATCAATCATCAATCATCAATCATCAATCATCAATCATCAATCATCAATCATCAATCATCAATCATCAATCATCAATCATCAATCATCAATAATCAATCATCAATCATCAATCATCCATCATCAAGCATCAATCATCAATCATCAACCATCAATCATTAATCATCAACCATCAATCATTAATCAACAATTACCAATCATCAATCACCAATCACCAATCATCAATCATCAATCATCAATCATCAATCATCAATGATCAAGCATCAATCATCAATCATCAATCATCAATCATCAATCATCAATCATCAATCATCAATCATCAATCATCAATCATCAATCATCAATCATCAATCATCAATCATCAATCACCAATCATCAATCGTCGATCATCAATCATCAAGCATCAATCATCAATTATCTATTATCAATCATCAATCATCAATCATCAATCATCAATCATCAATCATCAATCATCAATCATCAATCATCAACCATCAATCATCAATCATCAATCATCAATCATCAATCCTCAATCATCAATCATCAATCATCAATCATCAATCATCGATCATTAATCATCAATCATCACTCTTCAATCATTAATAATCAATCATCAATCATCAATAATCAATCATCAATCATCAATCATCAATCATCAATCATCAATCATGAATCACCAATCATCAAACATCAATCAACGATCATCAATCATAAATCATCAATCATCAAACATCAATCATCAATCATCCATCATCAAGCATCAATCATCAATCATCAATCATCAACCATCATTCATCAAAAATCAATCATCAATTGTCAAATTTCAATCATCAATTATCAATTATCAATCATCGATTACCAATCATCAATCACCAACCATCAATCGTCAATCATCAACCATCAATCATCAATCATCAATCATCAATAATCAATCATCAATCATCCATCATCAAGCATCAATCATCAATCATCAACCATCAAGCATCAATCATCAACCATCAATCATTAATCAACAATTACCAATCATCAATCACCAATCACCAATCATCAATCATCAATCATCAATCATCAATCATCAATCATCAATCATCAATGATCAAGCATCAATCATCAATCATCAATCATCAATCATTTATCATCAATCATCAATCATCAATCATCAATCATCAATCATCAATCATCAATCATCAATCATCAATCATCAATCACCAATCATCAATCGTCGATCATCAATCATCAAGCATCAATCATCTATCATCAATCATCCATCATCAATCATAAATCATCAACCATCAATCATCAATCATCAATCATTAATCATCAATCATCAATCATCAATCATCAATCATCAATCATCAATCATCAATCATCAATCATCAATCATCAATCATCAATCATCAAGCATCAATCATCAATCATCAACCATCAATCATCAATCATCAATCATTAATCAACAATTACCAATCATCAATCACCAATCACCAATCATCAATCATCAATCATCAATCATCAATCATCAATCATCAATCATCAATCATCAATCATCAATCATCAATCATCAATCATCAAGCATCAATCATCAATCATCAATCATCAATCATTAATCATCAATCATCAATCATCAATCATCAATCATCCATCATCAGGCATCAATCATCAATCATCAATCACCAATCATCAAACATCAATCAACAATCATCAATCATACATCATCAATCATTATTCATGTATCATCGGTAATTAATCATCAATCATCAATCATCAATCATCAATCATCAATCATCAATCATCAATCATCAAACATCAATCAGCAATAATCAATCATCAATCATCAATGATCAATCATCAATGATCAATCATCAATGATCAATCAGTAATGATCAATCATCAATGATCAATCATCAATCATCAATCATCAATCATCGATCATCAATCATCAATCATCAATCATCAATCATCAATCATCAATCATCAATCATCAATCATCAATCATCAATCATCAATCATCAATCATCAATCATCAATCATCAATCATCAATCATCAATCATCAATCATCAATCATCAATCATCGATCATCGATCACAAATTATCAATCATCGATCATCATTCATCAATCATCAATCATCAATCATCACTCATCAATCATTAATAATTAATCATCAATCATCAATCATCAATCATCAATCATCAATCATCAATCATCAATCATCAATTACCAATCATCAATCACCAATCCTCAATCATCGATCATCAATCATCAAGCATCAATCATCAATCATCTATTATCAATCATCAATCGTCAATCATCAATCATCAATCATCAATAATCAATCATCAATCATCAATCATCACTCAGCAGTCATTTTTAATCAATCATCAATCATCAATCATAAATCATCAATCGTCATTCATCAATCATCAATCATCAATCATCAATCATCAATCATCAATCATCAATCATCAATCATCAACCATCAATCATCAATCATCAATCATCAATCCTCAATCATCAATCATCAATCATCAATCATCGATCATTAATCATCAATCATCACTCTTCAATCATTACTAATCAATCATCAATCATCAATCATCAATCATCAATCATCAATCATTAATCATCAATCATCTATCATCAAGCATCAAGCATCAATCATCCATCATCAATCATCACTCATCAATCATCAATCATCAATCATCAATCATCAATCATCAATCATCAATTATCAATCATCAATCATCACTCATAAGTCATCAATCATCAAGCATCAATCATCAATCATCAATCACCAATCATCAAACATCAATCAACAATCATCAAACATAAATCATCAATCATTATTCATGTATCATCTGTAATCAATCATCAATCATCAATCATCAATCATCAATCATCAATCATCAATCATCAATCATCAATCATCAATCATCAATCATCAATCATCAATCATCAATCATCAATCATCAAATATCAATCATCAATCATCAATCATCAATCATCAATCATCAGTCATCAATCATCAATCATCAATCATCAATCATCAATCATCAATCATCAATCATCAATTATCAATCATCAATAATCAATCAGCAATCAGCAATCATCATTTAACAATCATCAATCATCTATCATCAATCATCAATCATCAATCATCAATCATCACTCATCAATCATCAATCATCAATCATCAATCATCAATCATAAATCATCAATCATCAATCATCAATCATCAATCATCAATCATCAATCATCAATCATCAATCATCAATCATCAATCATCAATCATCAATCATCAATCATCAATCATCAATCATCAATCATCAATCATCAATGATCAATCATCAATCATCAATCATCAATCATCAATCATCAATCATCAATCATCAATCATCTATCATCAATCATCAATCATCAATCATCAATCATCAATCATCAATCATCAATCATCAATCATCCATCATCAAGCATCAATCATCAATCATCAACCATCAATCATCAATCATCAATCATCAATCATCAATCATCAATTGTCAATCTTCAATCATCAATCATCAATCATCGATCATCAATCATCAATCATCGATCATTAATCATCAATCATCAATCATAAACCATCACTCTTCAATCATTAATAATGAATCATCAATCATCAATCATCAATCATCAATCATCAATCATCAATCACCAATCATCAAACATCAATCAACAATCATCAATCATAAATCATTAATCATTATTCATGTATCATCGGTAATCAATCATCAATCATCAAGCATCAATCATCAATCATCAATCATCGATCATTAATCATCAATCATCAATCATCACTCTTCAATCATTAATAATCAATCATCAGTCATCAATCATCAATCATCAATCATCAATCACCAATCATCAAATATCAATCAACGATCATCAATCATAAATCATCAATCACCAATCATCAATCATCAATCATCCATCATCAAGCATCAATCATCAATCATCAACCATCAATCATCAATCATCAATCATCAATCATCAATTGTCAATTTTCAATCATCAATCATCAATCATCGATCATCAATCATCAATCATCGATCATTAATCATCAATCATCAATCATCACTCTTCAATCATTAATAATCAATCATCAATGATCAATCATCAATCATCAACCATCAATCATCAATCATCAATCATCAATCCTCAATCATCAATCATCAATCATCAATCATCAATCATCGATCATTAATCATCAATCATCTATCATCACTCTTCAATCATTAATAATCAATCATCAATCATCAATCATCAATCATCAATCATCAATCATCAATCATCAATCATCAATCATCAATCATCAATCATCAATCATCAATCATCAAAGATCAATCAACAATCATCAATCATAAATCATCAATCATCAAACATCAATCATCAATAATCAATCATCAATCATCAATGATCAATCATCAATGATCAATCATCAATGATCAATCATCAATGATCAATCATCAATCATCAATCATCAATCATCAATCATCAATCATCAATCATCAATCATCAATCATCAATCATCAATCATCAATCATCAATCATCAATCATCAATCATCAATCATCAATCATCAATCATCAATCATCAATCATCAATCATCAATCATCAATCATCAATCATCAATCATCAATCATCAATCATCAATCATCAATCATCAATCATCAATCATCAATCATCAATCATCAATCATCAATCATCAATCATCAATCATCAATCATCAATCATCAATCATCGATCATCAATCATCAATCATCAATCATCAATCATCAATCATCAATTGTCAATCATCAATAATCAATCAGCAATCAGCAATCATCAATCATCAATCATCAATCATCAATCATCAATCATCAATCATCAATCATCAATCATCAATCATCAATCATCAATCATCAATCATCAATCATCAATCAGCAATCATCAATCATCAATCATCAATCATCAATTATGAATCATCAATCATCAAGCATCAATCTTCAATCATCAATCATCAATCATCAATCATCAATCATCAATCATCAATCATCAATAATCAATCATCAATCATCAATCATCAATCATCAATCATCAATCATCAATCATCAATCATCAATCATCAATCATCAATCATCAATCATCAATCATCAATCATCAATCATCAATCATCAATCATCCATCATCAAGCATCAATCATCAACCATCAATCATCAATCATCAATCATTAATCAACAATTACCAATCATCAATCACCAATCACCAATCATCAATCATTAATCATCAATCAGCAAACATCTATTATCAATCATCACTCATCGATCATTAATCATCAATCATCAATCATCAATCATCAATCATCAATCATCAATCATCAATCATCAATCATCAATCATCAATCATCAATCATCAATCATCAATCATCAATCATCAATCATCAATCATCAATCATCAATCATCAATCATCAATCATCAATCATCAATCATCAATCATCAATCATCAATCATCAATCATCAATCATCAATCATCGATCATCAATCATCAATCATCAATCATCAATCATCAATCATCAATTGTCAATCATCAATAATCAATCATCAATCATCAATCATCAATCATCAATCATCAATCATCAATCATCAATCATCAATCATCAATCATCAATCATCAATCATCAATCATCAATCATCAATCATCAATCATCAATCATCAATCACCAATCATCAATCATCAATCATAAATCATCAATCATCAATAATCAATCATCAATCATCAATCATCAATCATCAATCATCAATCATCAATCATCCATCATCAAGCATCACTCATCAATCATCAATCATCAATCATCAATCATCAACCATCAATCATCAATCAGTCTTTCCACTGCTATCAGTCAGTGCGGACGTACGAGGGAATTTTCCGAGTGTCAGAAGCATTTAATTCTATTGTTTTATCTATCTTTCTAATTTAATAAATTAAGTGTATCGGAATACCCGTAGTGAGTGTTGATTGTTGTGAAAACTCCAACCCTGCCCAGCGCAGGAAAAGAAGTCGGGAATCTTCCCCGATCGGAAGGCTCCTCAGGGACCAATTCAAGATGGCGCGAAGCGCTTCTAAATCATCCGTGTCAAACAGATTCCTGCCATTAGCTGACCTTGAGGGTAGCAGCGACATCGGTCAACAACCGAGCATGGAACAGCAAGCCAAGGTGAGAGTTCTCCCAATCACTTTCACCGATCTTCCCCGCGATACAATTGATGCCATCCTCAAAGAGCTTAAAATTGAAAATTTTTCAATTAAATTAATCTCCATTGGAAAACGCTTTTTTCTTCATATGTATGAAGATTACTCTACTATTGAAAAATATGTAAAAGCCAAAAAAGTGAACTTTTTCACTTCCCAACGGCCAGATTTACGGCCATTAAAAGTAGTCATAACAGGGCTCCATGACATTCCTACGGAAGATTTAAGAAAAATCCTGAAAAGCGATCATGACGTCAATTCATTCGACATAAAAAAGTTCACTTCTAAGGTAGGAGGAAGTGAACAGATATATTACCTGCTCTATCTACAAAGAGGGACAAAAATGGCTGATCTGAGGAAAATTAAAACTATTCTTCACACAATTGTACGTTGGAGCTACTACTCTAACAAACGTAAAGGCCCGACGCAATGCCGAAATTGCCAAATGTATGGGCATGGCTCCTCCCATTGTCATTTACCCACTAAATGTGCCAAATGTAGCGGCCCTCATGAACACTCTAAGTGCAAACTACGAAAAGAGGAGAGTAATAGAATAGTATGCTACAATTGTAATGGTCCTCACTTTTCCAATGCTCCCGAATGCAAGAGCAGAACAGATTATATCGTGCTTAAAGAAAAGCTACAAAAAAGGAGAAGCAACCCAAAATCTCATAGAAGCTTTGATACGTTTGCACTTTCGGAGAAAAATTTCCCAAGTCTGTCTACACTTAAATCTAAGACACAAACCTGTGTTGCAAATATTCCGAAATTGCCGGCAAACTTAGTGAGTACAACGAACGCAATTGGAAATAGACCTCAACCTCAACTCTCCTACAGTGCGGCGACCAAAAACACCCCAACACTGTCTGGTAAAACTTGTAATGAAGAACTTTTCTCGCCAGAAGATTTATTAAAGCTTTCTCAAGAACTGATCATAAACTTATCAAATTGTAAAAATAGACAAGATCAATTCAATGCAATTGTTAGCATTTCAGTAAAGTTTCTATATGGCTGAAGAATTGAAAATTCTAATATGGAATGCGCAAAGCATTAAAAATAAGGTAATCGAATTCTTTGATTTTATAACTAAAATTAAGGTTGATATTTGTATTTTAACGGAAACTTGGTTGAGGCCGCATGATAAGCTAAGTCATGCTAACTTCCACATATATCGATGTGATCGAAAAAATAAAATAGGTGGTGGAGTTGCAATTGCAATTACAAAATCAATTAGGCATTCTCCATTGCCCCCTTTTGAATCGTCTGCCATCGAAAACATAGGGCTATTGTTAGAAGAATCTGAAATCAAATTATACGCAGGTTACTTTCCTGGTACAAAACTCACGAAGGATAAATTAACTATATTCAAAAACGATTTAAAAAGGTTTACACGTCAAAACCAAAAGTACTTGCTTTGTGGCGATCTTAACGCGCGTAATAGGCTTTGGAACTGTGTCCGAGCTAATAAAATAGGTCAATGTCTATATGAAATGTTGAGTGAAGGGAATATATTTATTCACTTCCCGACCGAACCCACATTCTATTCGCCTCGAGGTGCCGGATCTACCTTAGACATTATATTAGGCGATGATAGTATTGGCCCCTCCGATATTAAAGTATTACAAGCGCTATCATCGCCTCATTTACCAGTGCTTTTCACTCTAGATTCAAAGGGAGTTTATCGCAACAAACCACATCAAGCCTTCCTCTTCAAAAAAGCTGACTGGAGAAAATTTCGAAGACATGTGAACGATAATATATCGATTTCGCAAAATACGTTTAATTCTTTAAACACAGCTCAAGCGGTCGATGAAAAAATCTCCGAATTTAAGCACACTATTTGGAGGGGTATAGAATTCAGTGTACGCAAATCTAATGCCAAATATACAAGCTTCGAATTAGATCAGGAAGCGCTGCAACTTATCCGGACCCGAAATAACCTAAGAAGACAGTGGCAAAGATCTAGAGATCCGGCCTTGAAGGTAGGTGTGAACACACTCACTATAGCAATCCGGAAAAAAATTTCAAACCTACGGAATCAGTACTGAAATCAAATGCTCCAGAGCTTAGATTTCAACTCAAGGGGACTATGGCGCTTAAATAAAATCTTCAAAAGCAAATCTCACAACCTCCCCTACCCACTTAAAGACGCAAGTGGCCAGCGGACTTACTCCTCTGAACTTAAAGCGGAAATTTTGGCTGATAAATTTCATTATTACCATAAAATATCAAACAATAGGCGCAATGTTATCATAGAAACGATGATAGATAACTCCGCGCAAAGTATAACTAACACATCTAACTTGCCCCCCGGCGCCTACATCAAGACCAGCGAAATAGTTAGGCAGCTTAAGAAACTTAAAAATCGAACAGCTCCTGGAATCGATGGAATTCCTAACTATGTGATGAAAAATCTGCCAAAGAAAGGGATTGTGCTCACTTGCCTCTTATTCAATGCTTGCCTCAAACTATCTTATTTTCCACTTGCCTGGAAACAAGCTGTTGTAGTACCTCTGCTAAAGCCTGGGAAGGATCCACATGAGCCAGAAAGCTACAAGCCAATAAGTCTTTTGCCAGCCTTCGGTAAACTATTCGAAAAGCTAATTCTTAAACGACTCACAGACTTCGTGGAACATGCCAACATACTTCCTGACTTTCAGTTCGGTTTCAGGCACGGCTATTCAACGGAGCACCAGCTGTATCGCGTCTCAAAGGACATCAAGACAGCCATAATAGGGAAGCAATCAGTTGGAATGGTCACCATCGACATTGAGAAAGCTTTCGATAGAGTCTGGCACGAAGGTTTGCTTTATAAACTCCAAGAGTACAAAATGCCAGAATACATACGTAAATTGATAGCTTCATACCTCAAAGACAGAACATTTAAGGTAAAGGTCCGAGATAGCACCTCTACTGTAAGATGCATCCCTGCTGGTGTTCCCCAAGGCTCATGTCTGAGCCCCATACTTTTCAATATCTACACCTCCGATCTCCCTACAAGCGAGCACTGTCAAATAGCTGCCTTTGAGGATGATACCTGTTTTTACACTTCTTTACGCTAACTTGGAAAAAATGCTTGAAAAAGTTTATCAGTTCTTTAACAGGTGGAAAATAAGCATCAATATTGATAAAACCAAGGCAATATTTTTCACTAAAAAACGTAAATGTTCCTTGCTGCCTAATCGACCGATAGACTTTTTAGGACAAGCTATACCATGGTCAGAAAATCTGCAGTATCTTGGGCTTACGTTGGACAAGAAACTCATGTTCAAAGACCACATTGAACGAATAAGCATCAAAGCTTTTAATTCTGTAATTCAACTGTATCCCCTACTCAATAGAAGGTCCCAACTGAACGCTAAGAATAAGATAATAATTTTAAAAATGGTAATTCAGCCTATCATATTATACGGAGCGCCCACTTGGAGTCAATGCGCAAAATATTTGATATCAAACCTTCAAGTCACTCAAAACAGGTACTTAAAAATGGCGCTAAGTAAGCCTTTCTACTTCTCTTCACGCAAATTACATGAGCTTGCTAATATTAGCCCTATCAATAAACTCGCGCTCTCACGAAGAGATAATCTATTAGCTAAGGTAAAACACGCTTCAAATCCATACATTCAAGCACTCAGGATGTGACTTAATAGATTAACCTTAGAGATCATGCACCCTCAACCAAGTATACATAGTTATTACTAAGATTCAAAATAGTATGTAAATAGGTTTTAACATAGGTAGTAGTAGTTTAAGTTAGAGTTAAGTTCAAAAGAGGTTTTTGTTGTATTTTCCTCTACTATTATAAATATGTCATATGAATAAGAAACATTTGTGGTACGAACAGAAATAATTATGTAGATGCAATGAATATTAAATTCAGAACTCTCACTGTAAGTATTAGTCCTGTGAAATTTTTAGAAACAATAAAGAACTTATTAAATAAATAAATAAATCAATCATCAATCATCAATCAACAATTACCAATCATCAATTACCAATCACCAATCATCAATCATCAAACATCTATTATCAATTATCAATCATCACTCATCGATCATTAATCATCAATCATCAATCATCAATCATCAATTATCAATCATCAATCACCAATCATCAAACATCAATCAACAATCATCAATCATAAATCATCAATCATTATTCATGTATCATCTGTAATCAATCATCAATCATCAATCATTAATCATCAATCAGCAATCATCAATCATCAATCATCAATCATCAATCATCAATCATCAATCATCAATCATCAATCATCAATCATCAATCATCAATCATCAATCATCAATCATCAATCATCAATCATCAATCAACAATCATCAATCATCAATCAACGATCATCAATCATAAATCATCAATCACCAATCATCAATTACCAATCATCAATCACCAATCATCAATCGTCTATCATCAATCATCAAGCATCAATCATCAATCATCAATCAACAATCATCAATCATCAATCATCAATCATCAATCATCAATCATCAATCATCAATCATCAATCATCAATCATCAATCATCAATCATCAAACATCAATCATCAATCATCAATCATCAATCATCAATCATCAAACATCAATCATCAATCATCAATCATCAATCATCAATCATCAATCATCAATCATCACTCATCAATCATCAATCATCAATCATCAATCATCAATCATCAATCATCAATCATCAATTACCAATCATCAATCACCAATCATCAATCGTCTATCATCAATCATCAAGCATCAATCATCAATCATCAATCAACAATCATCAATCATCAATCATCAACCATCAATCATCAATCATCAATCATCAATCACCAATCATTAAACATCAATCAACAATCATCAATCATCAATCATCAATCATCAATCATCAATCATCAATCATCAATCATCAACCATCAATCATCAATCATCAATCATCAACCATCAATCATCAATCATCAATCATCAATCACCAATCATCAAACATCAATCAACAATCATCAATCATAAATCATCAATCATTATTCATGTATCATCTATAATCAATCATCAATCATCAATCATCAATCTTCAATCATCAATCAGCAATCATCAATCATCAATCATCAATCATCAATCATCAATCATCAATCACCAATCATCAATCATCAATCATCAATCATCAATCATCAATCATCAATCATCAATCATCAATAATCAATCATCAATCATCAATCATCAATCATCAATGATCAATCATCAATGATCAATCATCAATCATCAATCATCAATCATCAATCATCAATCATCAATCATCAATCATCAATCATCAATCATCAATCATCAATCATCAATCATCAATCATCAATCATCAATCATCAATCATCAATCATCAATCAGCAATCATCAATCATCAATCATCCATCATCAACCATCAATCATCAATCATCACTCATTAATCATCAATCATCAATCATCAATCATCAATCATCAATCATCAATCATCAATCATCAATCATCAATCATCAATCATCAATCATCAATCATCAATCACCAATCATCAAACATCAATCAACAATCATCAATCATAAATCATCAATCATTATTCATGTATCATCTGTAATCAATCATCAATCATCAATCATCAATCATCAATCATCAATCATCAATCATCAATCATCAAACATCAATCATCAATCATCAATCATCAATCATCAATCATCACTCATCAATCATCAATCATCAATCATCAATCATCAATCATCAATCATCAACCATCAATCATCAATCATCAATCATCAACCATCAATCATCAATCATCAATCATCAATCACCAATCATCAAACATCAATCAACAATCATCAATCATAAATCATCAATCATTATTCATGTATCATCTATAATCAATCATCAATCATCAATCATCAATCTTCAATCATCAATCAGCAATCATCAATCATCAATCATCAATCATCAATCATCAATCACCAATCATCAATCATCAATCATCAATCATCAATCATCGAACATCAATCATCAATAATCAATCATCAATCATCAATCATCAATCATCAATGATCAATCATCAATGATCAATGATCAATCATCAATCATCAATCATCAATCATCAATCATCAATCATCAATCATCAATCATCAATCATCAATCATCAATCATCAATCATCAATCATCAATCATCAATCATCAATCATCCATCATCATTCATCAATCATCAATCATCAATCATCAATCATCTGTCATCAATCATCAATCATCAATCATCAATCATCAATCATCAATCATCAATCATCAATCATCAATCACCAATCATCAATCGTCGATCATCAATCATCAAGCATCAATCACCAATCATCAATCATCCATCATCATTCATCAATCATCAATCATCTGTCATCAATCATCAATCATCAATCATCAATCATCAATCATCAATCACCAGTCATCAATCATCCATCATCATTCATCAATCATCAATCATCTGTCATCTGTCATCAATCATCAATCATCAATCATCAATCATCAATCATCAATCATCAATCATCAATCACCAATCATCAATCATCCATCATCATTCATCAATCATCAATCATCTGTCATCAATCATCAATCATCAATCATCAATCATTAATCATCAATCGTCAATCATCAATCATCATTCATCAATCATCAATCATAAATTATCACTCATCAATCATTAATAATCAATCACCAGTCATCAATCATCAATCACCAATAATCAATTATCAATCATCAATCATCAATCATCCATCATCAAGCATCAATCATCAATCATCAAACATCAATCATCAATCATCAATGATCAATCATCAATCATCAATCATCAATCAACAATTACCAATCATCAATCACCAATCACCAATCATCAATCATCAATCATCAATCATCAATCATCAATCATCAATCATCAATCATCAATCATCAATCATCAATCATCAATCATCAAACATCAATCATCAATCATCAATCATCAATCATCAATCATCAATCATCAATCATCAATCATCAATCATCAATCATCAATCATCAATCATCAATCATCAATCATCACTCATCAATCATCAATCATCAATCATCAATCATCAATCATCAACCATCAATCATCAATCATCAATCATCAATTACCAATCATCAAACATCAATCAACAATCATCAATCATAAATCATCAATCATTATTCATGTATCATCTATAATCAATCATCAATCATCAATCATCAATCATCAATCTTCAATCATCAAACATCAATCATCAATCATCAATCATCAATCATCAATCATCAATCATCAATCATCAATCATCACTCATCAATCATCAATCATCAATCAACGATCATCAATCATAAATCATCAATCACCAATCATCAATTACCAATCATCAATCACCAATCATCAATCGTCTATCATCAATCATCAAGCATCAATCATCAATCATCAATCAACAATCATCAATCATCAATCATCAACCATCAATCATCAATCATCAATCATCAATCACCAATCATCAAACATCAATCAACAATCATCAATCATAAATCATCAATCATTATTCATGTATCATCTATAATCAATCATCAATCATCAATCATCAATCATCAATCTTCAATCATCAAACATCAATCATCAATCATCAATCATCAATCATCAATCATCAATCATCACTCATCAATCATCAATCATCAATCATCAATCAACGATCATCAATCATAAATCATCAATCACCAATCATCAATTACCAATCATCAATCACCAATCATCAATCGTCTATCATCAATCATCAAGCATCAATCATCAATCATCAATCAACAATCATCAATCATCAATCATCAATCATCAATCATCAATCATCAATCATCAATCATCAATCATCAACCATCAATCATCAATCATCAATCATCAATCACCAATCATCAAACATCAATTAACAATCATCAATCATAAATCATCAATCATTATTCATGTATCATCTATAATCAATAATCAATCATCAATCATCAATCATCAATCATCAAACATCAATCATCAATCATCAATCATCAATCATCAATCACCAATCATCACTCATCAATCATCAATCATCAATTATCAATCAACGATCATCAATCATAAATCATCAATCACCAATCATCAATTACCAATCATCAATCACCAATCATCAATCGTCTATCATCAATCATCAAGCATCAATCATCAATCATCAATCAACAATCATCAATCATCAATCATCAATCATCAATCATCAATCATCAATCATCAATCATCAATCATCAATCATCAATCATCAATCATCAATCATCAATCATCAATCAGCAATCATCAATCATCAATCATCCATCATCATTCATCAATCTTCAATCATCAATCATCAATCATCTGTCATCAATCATCAATCATCAATCATCAATCATCAATCATCAATCATCAATCATCAATCATCAATCATCAATCATCAATCATCAATCATCAATCATCAATCACCAATCATCAATCGTCGATCATCAATCATCAATCATCAATCATCAATCATCAATCAGCAATCATCAATCATCAATCATCCATCATCATTCATCAATCATCAATCATCAATCATCAATCATCTGTCATCAATCATCAATCATCAATCATCAATCATCAATCATCAATCATCAATCATCAATCATCAATCATCAATCATCAATCATCAATTATCAATCATCAATCACCAATCATCAATCGCCGATCATCAATCATCAAGCATCAATCATCAATCATCCATCATCATTCATCAATCATCAATCATCAATCATCAATCATCAATCATCTGTCATCAATCATCAATCATCAATCATCAATCATCAATCATCAATCATCAATCATCAATCATCAATCATCAATCATCAATCACCAATCATCAATCGTCGATCATCAATCATCAAGCATCAATCATCTGTCATCAATCATCAATCATCAATCATCAATCATCAATCATCAATCATCAATCATCAATCATCAATCATCAATCATCAATCATCAATCATCAATCATCAATCATCAATCACCAATCATCAATCTTCGATCATCAATCATCAAGCATCAATCACCAATCATCAATCATCCATCATCATTCATCAATCATCAATCATCTGTCATCAATCATCAATCATCAATCATCAATCACCAGTCATCAATCATCCATCATCATTCATCAATCATCAATCATCTGTCATCTGTCATCAATCATCAATCATCAATCATCAATCATCAATCATCAATCATCAATCATCAATCATCAATCATCAATCATCAATCATCAATCACCAATCATCAATCATCCATCATCATTCATCAATCATCAATCATCTGTCATCAATCATCAATCATCAATCATCAATCATCAATCATCAATCATCAATCATCAATCATCAATCGTCAATCATCAATCATCATTCATCAATTATCAATCATAAATTATCACTCATCAATCATTAATAATCAATCATCAATCATCAATCATCAATCACCAATCATCAATTATCAATCATCAATCATCAATCATCCATCATCAAGCATCAATCATCAATCATCAATCATCAATCATCAATCATCAATCATCAATCATCAATCATCAATCATCAATCATCAATCATCAATCATCAATCATCAATCATCAATCATCAATCATCAATCATCAATCATTAATCATCAATCATCAATCATCAAACATCAATCATCAATCATCAATCATCAATCATCAATCATCAATCATCAATCATCAATCATCAATCATCAATCGTCAATCATCAACCATCAATCATCCATCATCAATCATCAATCATCAATCATCTGTCATCAATCATCAATCATCAATCATCAATCATCAATAATCGATCATCAATCATCAATCATCAACGATCAATCATTAATGATCAATGATCAATGATCAATCATCAATCATCAATCATCAATCATCAATCATCAATCATCAATCATCAATCATCAATCATCAATCAGCAATCATCAATCATCAATCATCCATCATCATTCATCAATCATCAATCATCAATCATCAATCATCAATCATCAATCATCTGTCATCAATCATCAATCATCAATCATCAATCATCAATCATCAATCACCAATCATCAATCGTCGATCATCAATCATCAAGCATCAATCACCAATCATCAATCATCCATCATCATTCATCAATCATCAATCATCTGTCATCAATCATCAATCATCAATCATCAATCATCAGTCACCAGTCATCAATCATCCATCATCATTCATCAATCATCAATCATCTGTCATCTGTCATCAATCATCAATCATCAATCATCAATCATCAATCATCAATCATCAATCATCAATCATCAATCATCAATCATCAATCACCAATCATCAATCATCCATCATCATTCATCAATCATCAATCATCTGTCATCAATCATCAATCATCAATCATCAATCATCAATCATCAATCATCAATCATCAATCGTCAATCATCAATCATCATTCATCAATCATCAATCATAAATTATCACTCATCAATCATTAATAATCAATCATCAATCATCAATCATCAATCACCAATCATCAATTATCAATCATCAATCATCAATCATCCATCATCAAGCATCAATCATCAATCATCAACCATCAATCATCAATGATCAATCATCAATCATCAATCATCAATCATCAATCAACAATTACCAATCATCAATCACCAATCACCAATCATCAATCATCAATCATCAATCATCAATCATCAATCATCAATCATCAATCATCAATCATCAATCATCAATCATCAATCATCAATCATCAATCATCAATCATCAATCATCAAACATCAATCATCAATCATCAATCATCAATCATCAATCATCAAACATCAATCATCAATCATCAATCATCAATCATCAATCATCAATCATCAATCATCAATCATCACTCATCAATCATCAATCAGCAATCATCAATCATCAATCATCAATCATCAATTACCAATCATCAATCACCAATCATCAATCGTCTATCATCAATCATCAAGCATTAATCATCAATCATCAATCAACAATCATCAATCATCAATCATCAACCATCAATCATCAATCATCAATCATCAATCACCAATCATTAAACATCAATCAACAATCATCAATCATAAATCATCAATTATTATTCATGTATCATCTATAATCAATCATCAATCATCAATCATCAATCATCAATCTTCAATCATCAAACATCAATCATCAATCATCAATCATCAATCATCAATCATCAATCATCACTCATCAATCATCAATCATCAATCATCAATCAACGATCATCAATCATAAATCATCAATCACCAATCATCAATTACCAATCATCAATCACCAATCATCAATCGTCTATCATCAATCATCAAGCATCAATCATCAATCATCAATCAACAATCATCAATCATCAATCATCAATCATCAATCATCAATCATCAATCATCAACCATCAATCATCAATCATCAATCATCAATCATCAATCACCAATCATCAAACATCAATTAACAATCATCAATCATAAATCATCAATCATTATTCATGTATCATCTATAATCAATCATTAATCATCAATCATCAATCATCAATCATCAATCATCAATCATCAATCATCAATCATCAATCATTAATCATCAATCATCAATCATCAATCATCACTCATCAATCATCAATCATCAATCATCAATCAACGATCATCAATCATAAATCATCAATCACCAATCATCAATTACCAATCATCAATCACCAATCATCAATCGTCTATCATCAATCATCAAGCATCAATCATCAATCATCAATCAACAATCATCAATCATCAATCATCAATCATCAATCATCAATCATCAAACATCAATCATCAATCATCAATCATCAAACATCAATTATCAATCATCAATCATCAATCATCAATCATCACTCATCAATCATCAATCATCAATCATCAATCATCAATCATCAACATTCAATCATCAATCATCAATCATCAACCATCAATCATCAATGATCAATCATCAATCACCAATCATCAAACATCAATCAACAATCATCAATCATAAATCATCAATCATTATTCATGTATCATCTATAATCAATCATCAATCATCAATCATCAATCTTCAATCATCAATCAGCAATCATCAATCATCAATCATCAATCATCAATCATCAATCATCAATCAACAATCATCGAACATCAATCATCAATAATCAATCATCAATCATCAATCATAAATCATCAATCATCAATCATCAATCATCAATCATCAATGATCAATCATCAATCATCAATCATCAATCATCAATCATCAATCATCAATCATCAATCATCAATCATCAATCATCAATCATCAAACATCAATCATCCATCATCAATCATCAAACATCAATCATCAATCATCACTCATCAATCATCAATCATCAATCATCAATCATCAATCATCAATCATCAATTACCAATCATCAATCACCAATCATCAATCGTCTATCATCAATCATCAAGCATCAATCATCAATCATCAATCAACAATCATCAATCATCAATCATCAACCATCAATCATCAATCATCAATCATCAATCACCAATCATCAAACATCAATTAACAATCATCAATCATAAATCATCAATCATCACTCATCAATCATCAATCATCAATCATCAATCATCAATCATCAATCATCAATCATCAATCATCAATCATCAACCATCAATCATCAATCATCAATCATCAACCATCAATCATCAATCATCAATCATCAATCACCAATCATCAAACATCAATCAACAATCATCAATCATAAATCATCAATCATTATTCATGTATCATCTATTATCAATCATCAATCATCAATCATCAATCATCAATCATCAATCTTCAATCATCAATCATCAATCAGCAATCATCAATCATCAATCATCAATCATCAATCATCAATCATCAATCATCAATCATCAATCATCGAACATCAATCATCAATAATCAATCATCAATCATCAATCATCAATCATCAATCATCAATCATCAATCATCAATCATCAATGATCAATCATCAATCATCAATCATCAATCATCAATCATCAATCATCAATCATCAATCATCAATCATCAATCATCAATCATCAATCATCAAACATCAATCATCAATCATCAATCATCAATCATCAATCATCAATCATCAATCATCACTCATCAATCATCAATCATCAATCATCAATCATCAATCATCAATCATCAATTACCAATCATCAATCACCAATCATCAATCGTCTATCATCAATCATCAAGCATCAATCATCAATAATCAATCAACAATCATCAATCATCAATCATCAATCATCAACCATCAATCATCAATCATCAATCATCAATCATCAATCATCAAACATCAATCAACAATCATCAATCATAAATCATCAATCATTATTCATGTATCATCAATCATCAATCATCAATCATCACTCATCAATCATCAATCATCAATCATCAATCATCAATCATCAATCATCAATCATCAATCATCAATCATCAATCATCAATCATCAATTACCAATCATCAATCACCAATCATCAATCGTCTATCATCAATCATCAAGCATCAATCATCAATCATCAATCATCAATCATCAAACATCAATCATCAATCATCAATCATCAATCATCAATCATCACTCATCAATCATCAATCATCAATCAACGAACATCAATCATCAATAATCAATCATCAATCATCAATCATCAAACATCAATCATCAATCATCAATCATCAATCATCAATCATCAATCATCAATCATCAATCATCACTCATCAATCATCAATCATCAATCATCAATCATCAATCATCAATCATCAATTACCAATCATCAATCACCAATCATCAATCGTCTATCATCAATCATCAAGCATCAATCATCAATCATCAATCAACAATCATCAATCATCAATCATCAATCATCAACCATCAACCATCAATCATCAATCATCAATCATCAATCATCAATCATCAAACATCAATCAACAATCATCAATCATAAATCATCAATCATTATTCATGTATCATCAATCATCAATCATCAATCATCACTCATCAATCATCAATCATCAATCATCAATCATCAATCATCAATCATCAATCATCAATCATCAATCATCAATCATCAATCATCAATCATCAATTACCAATCATCAATCACCAATCATCAATCGTCTATCATCAATCATCAAGCATCAATCATCAATCATCAATCATCAATCATCAATCATCAAACATCAATCATCAATCATCAATCATCAATCATCAATCATCACTCATCAATCATCAATCATCAATCATCAATCAACGATCATCAATCATAAATCATCAATCACCAATCATCAATTACCAATAATCAATCACCAATCATCAATCGTCTATTATCAATCATCAAGCATCAATCATCAATCATCAATCATCGATCATCCATCATCATTCATCAATCATCAATCATCTGTCATCAATCATCTATCATCAATCATCAATCATCAATCATCAATCATCAATCATCAATCATCAACCATCAATCATCAATCATCAATCATCAATCATCAATCATCAATCATCAATCATCAATCATCAATCATCAATCACCAATCATCAATCATCAATCATCAATCATCTGTCATCAATCATCAATCATCAATCATCAATCATCAATCATCAATCATCAATCATCTGTCATCAAGCATCAATCATCAATCATCAATCATCAATCATCAATCATCAATGATCAATGATCAATGATCAATCATCAATCATCAATCATCAATCATCAATCATCAATCATCAATCATCAATCATCAATCATCAATCATCAATCATCAATCATCAATCACCAATCATCAATCATCCATCATCATTCATCAATCATCAATCATCTGTCATCAATCATCAATCATCAATCATCAATCATCAATCATCAATCATCATTTATCAATCATCAATCATAAATTATCACTCATCAATCATTAATAATCAATCATCAATCATCAACCATCAATCACCAATCATCAATAATCAATCATCAATCATCAATCATCAATCATCAATCATCAATCATCAATCATCAATCATCAATCATCAATCATCAATCATCAATCATCAATCATCAATCATCAATCATCAATCATCAATCATCTATCATCAATCATCAATCATCAATCATCAATCATCAATCATTAATCATCAATCATCAATCATCAATAATCAATCATCAATCATCAATCATCAATCATCACTCACCAATCATCAAACATCAATTAACAATCATCAATCATAAATCATCAATCATTATTCATGTATCATCTATAATCAATCATCAATCATCAATCATCAATCATCAATCATCAATCATCAAACATCAACCATCAATCATCAATCATCAATCATCAATCATCACTCATCAATCATCAATCATCAATCATCAATCAACGATCATCAATCATAAATCATCAATCACCAATCATCAATTACCAATCATCAATCACCAATCATCAATCGTCTATCATCAATCATCAAGCATCAATCATCAATCATCAATCAACAATCATCAATCATCAATCATCAATCATCAATCATCAATCATCAATCATCAATCATCAATCATCAATCATCAATCATCAATCATCAATCATCAATCATCAATCATCAAACATCAATCATCAATCATCAATCATCAATCATCACTCATCAATCATCAATCATCAATCATCAATCATCAATCATCAATCATCAATCATCAACCATCAATCATCAATCATCAATCATAAACCATCAATCATCAATCATCAATCATCAATCACCAATCATCAAACATCAATCAACAATCATCAATCATAAATCATCAATCATTATTCATGTATCATCTATAATCAATCATCAATCATCAATCATCAATCATCAATCTTCAATCATCAATCAGCAATCATCAATCATCTGTCATCAATCATCAATCATCAATCATCAATCATCAATCATCAATCATCATTCATCAATCATCAATCATAAATTGTCACTCATCAATCATTAATAATCAATCATCAATCATCAACCATTAATCACCAATCATCAATAATCAATCATCAATCATCAATCATCAATCATCAATCATCAATCATCAATCATCAATCATCAATCATCAATCATCAATCATCTATCATCAATCATCAATCATCAATCATCAATCATCAATCATTAATCATCAATCATCAATCATCAATAATCAATCATCAATCATCAATCATCAATCATCAATCATCACTCACCAATCATCAAACATCAATTAACAATCATCAATCATAAATCATCAATCATTATTCATGTATCATCTATAATCAATAATCAATCATCAATCATCAATCATCAATCATCAATCATCAAACATCAACCATCAACCATCAATCATCAATCATCAATCATCAATCATCACTCATCAATCATGAATCTTCAATCATCAATCAACGATCATCAACCATATATCATCAATCACCAATCATTAATTACCAATCATCAATCACCAATCATCAATCGTCTATCATCAATCATCAAGCATCAATCATCAATCATCAATCAACAATCATCAATCATCAATCATCAATCATCAATCATCAATCATCAATCATCAATCATCAATCATCTATCATCAATCATCAATCATCAATCATCAATCATCAATCATCAATCATCAACCATCAATCATCAATCATCAATCATCAATCATCAATCATCAATCATCAATCATCAATCATCAATCATCAATCACCAATCATCAATCATCAATCATCAATCATCTGTCATCAATCATCAATCATCAATCATCAATCATCAATCATCAATCATCAATCATCTGTCATCAAGCATCAATCATCAATCATCAATCATCAATCATCAATCATCAATGATCAATGATCAATGATCAATCATCAATCATCAATCATCAATCATCAATCATCAATCATCAATCATCAATCATCAATCATCAATCATCAATCATCAATCATCAATCACCAATCATCAATCATCCATCATCATTCATCAATCATCAATCATCTGTCATCAATCATCAATCATCAATCATCAATCATCAATCATCAATCATCATTCATCAATCATCAATCATAAATTATCACTCATCAATCATTAATAATCAATCATCAATCATCAACCATCAATCACCAATCATCAATAATCAATCATCAATCATCAATCATCAATCATCAATCATCAATCATCAATCATCAATCATCAATCATCAATCATCAATCATCAATCATCAATCATCAATCATCAATCATCTATCATCAATCATCAATCATCAATCATCAATCATCAATCATTAATCATCAATCATCAATCATCAATAATCAATCATCAATCATCAATCATCAATCATCACTCACCAATCATCAAACATCAATTAACAATCATCAATCATAAATCATCAATCATTATTCATGTATCATCTATAATCAATCATCAATCATCAATCATCAATCATCAATCATCAATCATCAAACATCAACCATCAATCATCAATCATCAATCATCAATCATCACTCATCAATCATCAATCATCAATCATCAATCAACGATCATCAATCATAAATCATCAATCACCAATCATCAATTACCAATCATCAATCACCAATCATCAATCGTCTATCATCAATCATCAAGCATCAATCATCAATCATCAATCAACAATCATCAATCATCAATCATCAATCATCAATCATCAATCATCAATCATCAATCATCAATCATCAATCATCAATCATCAATCATCAATCATCAATCATCAATCATCAATCATCAAACATCAATCATCAATCATCAATCATCAATCATCACTCATCAATCATCAATCATCAATCATCAATCATCAATCATCAATCATCAATCATCAACCATCAATCATCAATCATCAATCATAAACCATCAATCATCAATCATCAATCATCAATCACCAATCATCAAACATCAATCAACAATCATCAATCATAAATCATCAATCATTATTCATGTATCATCTATAATCAATCATCAATCATCAATCATCAATCATCAATCTTCAATCATCAATCAGCAATCATCAATCATCTGTCATCAATCATCAATCATCAATCATCAATCATCAATCATCAATCATCATTCATCAATCATCAATCATAAATTGTCACTCATCAATCATTAATAATCAATCATCAATCATCAACCATTAATCACCAATCATCAATAATCAATCATCAATCATCAATCATCAATCATCAATCATCAATCATCAATCATCAATCATCAATCATCAATCATCAATCATCAATCATCTATCATCAATCATCAATCATCAATCATCAATCATCAATCATTAATCATCAATCATCAATCATCAATAATCAATCATCAATCATCAATCATCAATCATCAATCATCACTCACCAATCATCAAACATCAATTAACAATCATCAATCATAAATCATCAATCATTATTCATGTATCATCTATAATCAATAATCAATCATCAATCATCAATCATCAATCATCAATCATCAAACATCAACCATCAACCATCAATCATCAATCATCAATCATCAATCATCACTCATCAATCATGAATCTTCAATCATCAATCAACGATCATCAACCATATATCATCAATCACCAATCATTAATTACCAATCATCAATCACCAATCATCAATCGTCTATCATCAATCATCAAGCATCAATCATCAATCATCAATCAACAATCATCAATCATCAATCATCAATCATCAATCATCAATCATCAATCATCAATCATCAATCATCAATCATCAATCATCAATCATCAAACATCAATCATCAATCATCAATCATCAATCATCAATCATCAATCATCACTCATCAATCATCAATCATCAATCATCAATCATCAATCATCAATCATCAATCATCAACCATCAATCATCAATCATCAATCATAAACCATCAATCATCAATCATCAATCATCAATCACCAATCATCAAACATCAATCAACAATCATCAATCATAAATCATCAATCATTATTCATGTATCATCTATAATCAATCATCAATCATCAATCATCAATCATCAATCTTCAATCATCAATCAGCAATCATCAATCATCAATCATCAATCATCAATCATCAATCATCAATCATCAATCATCAATCATCAATCATCGAACATCAATCATCAATAATCAATCATCAATCATCAATCATCAATCATCAATCATCAATCATCAATGATCAATCATCAATGATCAATCATCAATCATCAATCATCAATCATCAATCATCAATCATCAATCATCAATCATCAATCATCAATCATCAATCAGCAATCATCAATCATCAATCATCAATCATCCATCATCATTCATCAATCATCAATCATCAATCATCTGTCATCAATCATCAATCATCAATCATCAATCATCAATCATCAATCATCAATCATCAATCATCAATCATCAATCACCAATCATCAATCGTCGATCATCAATCATCAAGCATCAATCACCAATCATCAATCATCCATCATCATTCATCAATCATCAATCATCTGTCATCAATCATCAATCATCAATCATCAATCATCAATCACCAGTCATCAATCATCCATCATCATTCATCAATCATCAATCATCTGTCATCTGTCATCAATCATCAATCATCAATCATCAATCATCAATCATCAATCATCAATCATCAATCATCAATCACCAATCATCAATCATCCATCATCATTCATCAATCATCAATCATCTGTCATCAATCATCAATCATCAATCATCAATCATCAGTCATCAATCATCATTCATCAATCATCAATCATAAATTATCACTCATTATCATCAATGATCAATCATCAATCATCAATCATCAATCATCAATCAACAATTACCAATCATCAATCACCAATCACCAATCATCAATCATGAATCATCAATCATCAATCATCCATCATCAATCATCAATCATCAATCATCAATCATCAATCATCAATCATCAATCATCAATCATCAATCATCAATCATCAATCATCAATCATCAATCATCAATCATCAATAATCAATCATCAATAATCAATCATCAATCATCAAGCATCAATCATCAATCATCAATCATCAATCATCAATCAACAATTACCAATCGTCAATCACCAATCACCAATCATCAATCATCAATCATCAATCATCAATCATCAATCATCAATCATCAATCATCAATCATCAATCATCAATCATCAATCATCAATCATCAATCATCAATCATCAATCATCAATCATCAATCATCAATCATCAATCATCAATCATCAAGCATCAATCATCAATCATCAATCATCAATCATCAATCACCAATCATCAATCGTCGATCATCAATCATCAAGCATCAATCATCAATCATCTATTATCAATCATCAATCATCACTTATCAATCATTAATAATCAATCATTAATAATCAATCATCAATCATCAATCATCAATCATAAATCATCACTCATCAATCATCAACCATCAATGATCAATCATCAATCATCAATCATAAATCATCAATCATCAATCATCAATCATCAATCATCAATCATCAAGCTTCACTCATCAATCATCGATCATCAATCATCAATCATCAATCATCATTCATCAATCATCAATCATAAATCATCAATCATCAATCATTAATAATCAATCATCAATCATCAATCATCAATCACCAATCATCAATAATCAATCATCAATCATCAATCATCAATCATCAATCATCCATCATCAAGCATCAATCATCAATCATCAATCATCAATCATCAATCATCAACCATCAATCATCAATCATCAATCATCAAACATCAATCATCAATCATCAATCATCAATCAACAATTACCAATCATCAATCACCAATCACCAATCATCAATCATCAATCATCAATCATCAATCATCAATCATCAATTATCAATCATCAATCATCAATCATCAATCATCAATCATCAATCATCAATCATCAATCATCAATCACCAATCATCAAACATCAATCAACAATCATCAATCATCAATCATCAATCATAAATCATCAATCATTATTAATGTATCATCTGTAATCAATCATCAATCATCTATCATCAATCATCAATCATCAATCATCAATCATCTATCATCAATCACCAATCATCAATCATCAATCATCAATCATCAATCATCAATCATCAATCATCAATCATCAATCATCAATCATCAATCATCAATCATCAATAATCAATCATCAATAATCAATCATCAATCATCAAGCATCAATCATCAATCATCAATCATCAATCATCAATCAACAATTACCAATCGTCAATCACCAATCACCAATCATCAATCATCAATCATCAATCATCAATCATCCATCATCAATCATCAATCATCAATCATCAATCATCAATCATCAATCATCAATCATCAATCATCAATCATCAATCATCAATCATCAATCATCAATCATCAATCATCAATCATCAATCATCAATCATCAATCATCAATAATCAATCATCAATAATCAATCATCAATCATCAAGCATCAATCATCAATCATCAATCATCAATCATCAATCAACAATTACCAATCGTCAATCACCAATCACCAATCATCAATCATCAATCATCAATCATCAATCATCAATCATCAATCATCAATCATCAATCATCAATCATCAATCATCAATCATCAATCATCAAGCATCAATCATCAATCATCAATCATCAATCATCAATCATCAATCATCAATCATCAATCATCAATCATCAATCATCAATTATCAATCATCAATCATCAATCATCAATCATCAATCATCCATCATCATTCATCAATCATCAATCATCAATCATCTGTCATCAATCATCAATCATCAATCATCAATCATCAATCATCAATCATCAATCATCAATCATCAATCATCAATCATCAATCATCAATCATCAATCATCAATCATCAATCATCAATCATCAATCACCAATCATCAATCATCAATCATCAATCATCTGTCATCAATCATCAATCATCAATCATCAATCATCAATCATCAATCATCAATCATCAATCATCTGTCATCAAGCATCAATCATCAATCATCAATCATCAATCATCAATGATCAATTATCAATGATCAATAATCAATCATCAATCATCAATCATCAATCATCAATCATCAATCATCAATCATCAATCATCAATCATCAATCATCAATCATCAATCATCAATCATCAATCATCAATCATCAATCATCAATCACCAATCATCAATAATCCATCATCATTCATCAATCATCAATCATCAATCATCTGTCATCAATCATCAATCATCAATCATCAATCATCAATCATCAATCATCAATCATCAATCATCAATCATCAATCATCATTCATCAATCATCAATCATAAATTATCACTCATCAATCATTAATAATCAATCATCAATCATCAATCATCAATCATCAATCACCATTCATCAATAATCAATCATCAATCATCAATCATCAATCATCAATCATCAATCATCAATCATCAATCATCAATCATCAATCATCAATCATCAATCATCAAACATCAATCATCAATCATCAATCATCAATCATCAATCATCAATCATCTATCATCAATCATCAATCATCAATCATCAATCATCAATCATTAATCATCAATCATCAATCATCAATAATCAATCATCAATCATCAATCATCAATCATCAATCATCAATCATCAATCATCAATCATCAATTAATCAATCATCAATCATCCATCATCATTCATCAATCAACAATCATCAATCATCTGTCATCAATCATCAATCATCAATCATCAATCATCAATAATCAATCATCAATCATCAATCATCAATCATCAATGATCAATCATCAATGATCAATGATCAATCATCAATCATCAATCATCAATCATCAATCATCAGTCATCAATCATCAATCATCAATGATCAATCATCAATGATCAATGATCAATCATCAATCATCAATCACCAATCATCAATCATCAATCATCAATCCTCAATCATCAGTCACCAGTCATCAATCATCAATCATCATTCATCAATCATCAAACATCTGTCATCTGTCATCAATCATCAATCATCAATCATCAATCACCAATCATCAATCAACCATCATCAATCATCAATCATCAATCATCCATCATCAAGCATCAATCATCAATCATCAACCATCAATCATCAATGATCAATCATCAATCATCAATCATCAATCATCAATCAACAATTACCAATCATCAATCACCAAGCACCAATCATCAATCATCAATCATCAATCATCAATCATCAATCATCCATCATCAATCATCAATTATCTGTCATCTGTCATCAATCATCAATCATCAATCATCAATCACCAATCATCAATCATCCATCATCATTCATCAATCATCAATCATCAATCATCAATCAACAATTACCAATCACCAATCACCAATCACCAATCACCAATCACCAATCATCAATCATCAATCATCAATCATCAATCATCAATCATCAATCATCAATCATCAATCATCAATCATCAATCATCAATCATCAATCATCAATCATCAATCATCAATCATCAATCATCAATCATCAATCATCAATCATCAATCATCAATCATCAATCATCAATCATCAATCATCAATCATCAATCATCAATCATCAATCATCAATCATCAATCATCAATCATCAATCATCAATCATCAATCATCAATCATCAATCATCAATCATCAATCATCAATCATCAATCATCAATCATCAATCATCAATCATCAATCATCTATCATCAATCATCAATCATCAATCATCAATCATCAATCATCAATCATTAATCATCAATCATCAATCATCAATCATCAATCATCAATCATCAATCATCAATCATCAATCATCAATCATCAATCATCAATCATCAATTAATCAATCATCAATCATCCATCATCCATCATCATTCATCAATCATCAATCATCAATCATCTGTCATCAATCATCAATCATCAATCATCAATCATCAATCATCAATAATCAATCATCAATCATCAATCATCAATCATCAATGATCAATCATCAATGATCAATGATCAATCATCAATGATCAATGATCAATCATCAATCATCAATCATAAATCATCAATCATCAATCATCAATCATCAATCATCAATCCTCAATCATCAATCACCAGTCATCAATCATCAATCATCATTCATCAATCATCAATCATCTGTCATCTGTCATCTGTCATCAATCATCAATCATCAATCATCAATCATCAATCACCAATCATCAATCATCCATCATCATTCATCAATCATCAATCATCTGTCATCAAGCATCAATCATCAATCATCAATCATCAATCATCAATCATCAATCATCAATCATCAATCATCAATCATCAATCATCAATCATCAATCATCAATCATCAATCATCAATCATCAATCATCAATCATCAATCATCAATCATCAATCATCAAGCATCAATCATCAATCATCAATCATCAATCATCAATCATCAATCATCAATCATCAATCATTAATCATCAATCATCAATCATCAATCATCAATCATCAATCATCAACCATCAATCATCAATCACCAATCATCAATCGTCGATCATCAATCATCAAGCATCAATCATCAATCATCTATTATCAATCATCAATCATCACCTATCAATCATTAATAATCAATCATTAATAATCAATCATCAATCATCAATCATCAATCATAAATCATAAATCATCAATCATCAATCATCAATCATCAACCATCAATCATCAATCATCAATCATCAATCATCAATCATCAATCATAAATCATCAATCATCAATCATCAATCATCAATCATCAATCATCAATCATCAATCATCAATCATCAATCATCAATAATCAATCATCAAGCTTCAATCATCAATCATCGATCATCAATCATCAATCAGCAATCATCATTCATCAATCATCAATCATCTGTCATCAATCATCAATCATCAATCATCAATCATCAATCATCAATCATCAATCATCAATCATCAATCATCAATCATCAATCATCAATCATCAATCATCAATCATCGATCATCAATCATCAATCATCAATCATCAATCATCAATCACCAATCATCAATCATCAATCATCAATCATCAATCATCAATCATCAATCATCAATCATCAATCATCAATCATCAATCATCAATCATCAATCATCAATCATCAATCATCAATCATCAATCATCAATCATCAATCATCAATCATCAATCATCAATCATCAATCA
>CATOZT010000179.1:5000-15000 GCA_954870665.1 Stratiomys singularior
TATTTTCAAATGTTTAATTTAATTGGCTTCCAATGGAAGCAACGAATTCATATTTCACTTTCACAATTTTTCAAATGGTACTTTTGGGCACAGAGATTTTGTTTGGTATTTTCGTTTCAAAATTCACTTGTTTAACTCTTGCCTTTAACGAACAAAAATGTTATTTTTTTGTAACGATTCCTAGCCAAAAACCGATTTCACCAATTTCACTAATTTCTCCCGGCGCACGATGAATTGTATCCCGTAAAACAACGTGTGAAATATAAATTGAAAGTACTGAGCCGTGGGGTAACACAACGTTAATAAAATCGCATAAATTCACTTAAAAATTTAGAATAACAATTTTCAGAATTCTATATGTAACACCGCCAACTTGTCGACAAACTCTCCTCTTACCGAACAAAAAAACTTCTCGACCACCCTCAATCAGCACCATCCAGCCACTGCCCATCATCCAGCAAATCCCCATCACCGCCAACCCGCTGTCGTCACCGGTACAGCATCCCGCTGTCGACAACTGTCCCTCACCGGCTCGCGGATGTTAACCTTTCACCCTTCGGTCAGGTCAACTTCCCCAGGGCAATTGGATTAAGATATTAATTGCCCTGAAAAAGGGGAACTGACAAAAGGTTAAAAGATTACTACCCACGATGGATTCGAACTCAGAAGTCGGGGTTCCACAACCTGAATCGGATCCACTATGCCCAGAGTCACCTGATGAATGTTAATTTATAACAAAGATCAGCCATCTCCGTCGCCACTCGCGATGTTGACGTCGGGTAACTAAAGGCTGGGATTGTTGTTGGTAGAATCCAGCATATTTGAATTATATGAAATTCAAATATATTGGATTGTGTACCAACTATTTGGAGTGGATACTGGGATGAATATTGTGAGGAACAAGGTGAAAAGGAACATGACATGTGAGAGGAAAAGGTGAAGATGGGATAAATGAACAAGGAATGACGTCAACTTGCGTACCTTGCTATGTAGAGAAATAGCGAAGCAGCAGTGGTCGCAACAATCGTGGGGACGACCCAGACCCTGAGTGTCTCATCCAGCCGGGCACGAGAGATAACGTTCATTGAGGCGCCTAGCATCAAGACATAGACGGACCTTGCCGGGCTTCCTTACCAGGGTCACGGGAGATCTCCAGGAACTCAGACTTTCCTCTATTACTCCCAGAGACAACATACGATCGAGTTCATCATACAGCAGCTTCTGGACAACTGGGGAGACAGCGTAATGTCGCTGTTTAACGGGTCGGGCGGAACCAGTGTCGATATTATGTGACACGAGACTGGTTCTGCCCAAGCCTCTCTCGTTGTAAGAAGGAAACTGCTGTTTGACCAACTCAAGTCGTTGCTGATCCTGTGGGGACAATAGATGGAACTCCGGATTTAGACGGTCTTCAACAGGCTCTACCGCACTGACCTGCATGGGCGTGATTGATCGTAGAACGATTTCAGTTGTCTGAAAATAACGCGGCAGCGATCGCGATGTCCAGACAACAAATCATTTGGCAGATGCGAATGTAATTTGAACATAAGACGAACTAGAAAGTCATAAAGTTGATTAGAGTCTTGTATGAGCGGAATAAGTGGCGCTAGACGACATTGTCCTGCCGCTGTCATCGATGTGATTCGGAATGTGTTAACGGAATTGAAAATTGCTTGCTGTACTGACATTATATCATCAATATAATCAAACATTTCAACTGCAAGTTGAAAATGAACGTTTATATCGTTGCCACCCAAATGATCCCATTCTTCCTTCGATAGTGTCATATTGCCCGGGAATTGTGGATTTCGTTGATGGAAATTCCAATTTGGTGCACAGCAATTTGGTATAAGCATGAATACTCTGTCCGTAGCCATCTGTTAAGTGTCCCCACAACTTTCCCAATTCGGTCAGCATGGTTCGATGTCGCATTGAATGTTTTATGCATAGTGGATGACCTTCACGTAAGATCTTATGACAAATGACAAAATTTCCATGCAGTAAATATATTATCCATAAGCGGCTGACGTATTGCAGTAGTCCAAAACATTTGACCACCATTTGTTCGAAATGTACCAATTATGGCCGCTCGAGCATGTTTTACTTTGAGTGCTGCCTCTACTGGATTTAGGGCTTTCGAAATGCTAACGGACATTTGATGATACTCCTTTTCTAAGAGAGACATTTTTAAGTCTTTTTTTTGTTTCTTGTTTTTGTAACGAAATAACAGCCTTATTAGTTTTTTTTTTTGTAAAGATGCTTTAGTTTTAGTTCGGGATCAATAACTCTAGGTTTATGTTTATGTTTATGTTTAAGAAAGACCTAAATATTCACAGCATTTTTTTTTTTAAGTGGTTTATCTTTTAGCGAGTCTGCAAAACGTCACAGTGATCGCATCTAAACACTTAAATATAAGCTAAATGGAAAATACTGAAAGGGAACTCAACCGCAACCGAAAGAAGCGAAAAGAAGAAAAAAGATACAAAATATATAAATGAGCTAGTACCAATAATAAAAATATCATAAAACATTTCATTTCTCTCGGCCTCCTCCTTCGATAATGGGAAAATTAAGGAAAAGGAAAACATAAATCAGTATAAAATTAACAGGATTAAATTATTGACAAGACACGAAAGCAGGGATAAGTCAGCCAGTGCCCTGTCTAGCCATTAACCCTTGCTGCGAACTCCGCTCCACCTGTCACCACCCTGGGTCGACTACGAGACTATTATGGATCTTAACAGATTCATCAATAGCTCGGACAAGAGCCGCGAAAGTTTATGACCAAACAAGCAAAATGAAGAAAGGATCGAGAGCGTTGACCAATTCAAAGAGCTAAATAAAAGTTCAGCTATTCCGTGCAGGAAGATATGGCCAACGACATGGAACTCGATGATTCCAATCAACATCAACACTGACTAACACCGCTGTCATAGCCGGTGTCGACTGTCACACACAAATCCAGCACGGTGGGCGCCACTGCGACAGCGGCAAACGCCGAGCAATGATAAAAAAAACCGAATAAGAAAAATAAATCTTCACCCAAAGAAAATAAAACAAAAAAAAAAAAAAATCCCTTGAAATGCACAGGCTACTATTCAAGCCAGGCACCCCAAGGTTTCACCCGCAACTTAAAATTTAAAACTTTACAAGGATTCGGTTTAACTTTAAACAAAATTTGTTAAAAGAAAAACTTTAAATTAAAATACAAAAAAAAATCTAAATATTAACGCTATTGCTTCAAAAAAAAAAAAAAAAAACCAGTTGTTTGGGCGCCATTTGTTGCGATCACGCTGCCGCGGTCGCAGACATTTATATGGCAGTGATCTCATGTTCCCCCAGGTGGCATACTGAGGCCGGCTAGGCTCAGCTGGTCGGGGTCGTTCGGGGAAGATCACTGCCCGTGCTGGGCCACCTAATTCAGAAACACAACATTACAAATTGGAGGGGAATAAGGGATAAGGACGAAGGAGAGATGGCTTGGAGAAATGAAAAAAAATTTTTACTCTACTTCATTTTTTTATTAAAATAACAAACAAAACAAGAAAAAGAAAAAAAATATAAAGAAAAAAAAAAAGGAAACTTAAATAAAATTTTTAAATTTAAATCTATAAAAAAAAGGAAGAAAGAACAAAATAAAGAAAAATAAAAAAAAAAAAAATACTATACCACTAAAAATTCCACCACCAAACCCGATCGGGTACGGTTCACAGCATGCTATATACTCAGTGCAGTTATAAAAATAAATATAATAAATTGCCTATTCTATTTTTCCGATTTTTTTTTATTTTTCTGATGATGTTTTCCATATTTTCTTGTCGCATACGATGACCAACTATTCCTCGTTCAGAGAAAGCCTTTCACGATGAGTGCAATTCAAAATTAAAGTTTAATCGTACCGAGTAGATTTTCGCTGGATGTTCAATTTAAGCTTATTCAGATAAGATTTTCATTTAATGTAAAATGTCTCTTATAGGTTTTGTTACAAAGTCACATAATCACCATATATTTCCTTTTTCTTGTTTTTTTTTTTTATGGAGTATCCTTTAAAAAAAACATTTTTCTCACTGTCACCTCTCGGCATTTCACGCCTTTATCTAACTCTACTATTTTCAAATGTTTAATTTAATTGGCTTCCAATGGAAGCAACGAATTCATATTTCACTTTCACAATTTTTCAAATGGTACTCTTGGGCACAGAGATTTTGTTTGGTATTTTCGTTTCAAAATTCACTTGTTTAACTCTTGCCTTTAACGAACAAAAATGTTATTTTTTTGTAACGATTCCTAGCCAAAAACCGATTTCACCAATTTCACTAATTTCTCCCGGCGCACGATGAATTGTATCCCGTAAAACAACGTGTGAAATATAAATTGAAAGTACTGAGCCGTGGGGTAACACAACGTTAATAAAATCGCATAAATTCACTTAAAAATTTAGAATAACAATTTTCAGAATTCTATATGTAACACCGCCAACTTGTCGACCAACTCTCCTCTTACCGAACAAAAAAACTTCTCGACCACCCTCAATCAGCACCATCCAGCCACTGCCCATCATCCAGCAAATCCCCATCACCGCCAACCCGCTGTCGTCACCGGTACAGCATCCCGCTGTCGACAACTGTCCCTCACCGGCTCGCGGATGTTAACCTTTCACCCTTCGGTCAGGTCAACTTCCCCAGGGCAATTGGATTAAGATATTAATTGCCCTGAAAAAGGGGAACTGACAAAAGGTTAAAAGATTACTACCCACGATGGATTCGAACTCAGAAGTTGGGGTTCCACAACCTGAATCGGATCCACTATGCCCAGAGTCACCTGATGAATGTTAATTTATAACAAAGATCAGCCATCTCCGTCGCCACTCGCGATGTTGACGTCGGGTAACTAAAGGCTGGGATTGTTGTTGGTAGAATCCAGCATATTTGAATTATATGAAATTCAAATATATTGGATTGTGTACCAACTATTTAGAGTGGATACTGGGATGAATATTGTGAGGAACAAGGTGAAAAGGAACATGACATGTGAGAGGAAAAGGTGAAGATGGGATAAATGAACAAGGAATGACGTCAACTTGCGTACCTTGCTATGTAGAGAAATAGCGAAGCAGCAGTGGTCGCAACAATCGTGGGGACGACCCAGACCCTGAGTGTCTCATCCAGCCGGGCACGAGAGATAACGTTCATTGAGGCGCCTAGCATCAAGACATAGACGGACCTTGCCGGGCTTCCTTACCAGGGTCACGGGAGATCTCCAGGAACTCAGACTTTCCTCTATTACTCCCAGAGACAACATACGATCGAGTTCATCATACAGCAGCTTCTGGACAACTGGGGAGACAGCGTAATGTCGCTGTTTAACGGGTCGGGCGGAACCAGTGTCGATATTATGTGACACGAGACTGGTTCTGCCCAAGCCTCTCTCGTTGTAAGAAGGAAACTGCTGTTTGACCAACTCAAGTCGTTGCTGATCCTGTGGGGACAATAGATGGAACTCCGGATTTAGACGGTCTTCAACAGGCTCTACCGCACTGACCTGCATGGGCGTGATTGATCGTAGAACGATTTCAGTTGTCTGAAAATAACGCGGCAGCGATCGCGATGTCCAGACAACAAATCATTTGGCAGATGCGAATGTAATTTGAACATAAGACGAACTAGAAAGTCATAAAGTTGATTAGAGTCTTGTATGAGCGGAATAAGTGGCGCTAGACGACATTGTCCTGCCGCTGTCATCGATGTGATTCGGAATGTGTTAACGGAATTGAAAATTGCTTGCTGTACTGACATTATATCATCAATATAATCAAACATTTCAACTGCAAGTTGAAAATGAACGTTTATATCGTTGCCACCCAAATGATCCCATTCTTCCTTCGATAGTGTCATATTGCCCGGGAATTGTGGATTTCGTTGATGAAATTCCAATTTGGTGCACAGCAATTTGGTATAAGCATGAATACTCTGTCCGTAGCCATCTGTTAAGTGTCCCCACAACTTTCCCAATTCGGTCAGCATGGTTCGATGTCGCATTGAATGTTTTATGCATAGTGGATGACCTTCACGTAAGATCTTATGACAAATGACAAAATTTCCATGCAGTAAATATATTATCCATAAGCGGCTGACGTATTGCAGTAGTCCAAAACATTTGACCACCATTTGTTCGAAATGTACCAATTATGGCCGCTCGAGCATGTTTTACTTTGAGTGCTGCCTCTACTGGATTTAGGGCTTTCGAAATGCTAACGGACATTTGATGATACTCCTTTTCTAAGAGAGACATTTTTAAGTCTTTTTTTGTTTCTTGTTTTTGTAACGAAATAACAGCCTTATTAGTTTTTTTTTTGTAAAGATGCTTTAGTTTTAGTTCGGGATCAATAACTCTAGGTTTATGTTTATGTTTATGTTTAAGAAAGACCTAAATATTCACAGCATTTTTTTTTTTTAAGTGGTTTATCTTTTAGGGAGTCTGCAAACGTCACAGTGATCGCATCTAAACACTTAAATATAAGCTAAATGGAAAATACTGAAAGGGAACTCAACCGCAACCGAAAGAAGCGAAAAGAAGAAAAAGATACAAAATATATAAATGAGCTAGTACCAATAATAAAAATATCATAAAACATTTCATTTCTCTCGGCCTCCTCCTTCGATAATGGGAAAATTAAGGAAAAGGAAAACATAAATCAGTATAAAATTAACAGGATTAAATTATTGACAAGACACGAAAGCAGGGATAAGTCAGCCAGTGCCCTGTCTAGCCATGAACCCTTGCTGCGAACTCCGCTCCAACTGTCACCACCCTGGGTCGACTACGAGACTATTATGGATCTTAACAGATTCATCAATAGCTCGGACAAGAGCCGCGAAAGTTTTATGACCAAACAAGCAAAATGAAGAAAGGATCGAGAGCGTTGACCAATTCAAAGAGCTAAATAAAAGTTCAGCTATTCCGTGCAGGAAGATATGGCCAACGACATGGAACTCGATGATTCCAATCAACATCAACACTGACTAACACCGCTGTCATAGCCGGTGTCGACTGTCACACACAAATCCAGCACGGTGGGCGCCACTGCGACAGCGGCAAACGCCGAGCAATGATAAAAAAAACCGAATAAGAAAAATAAATCTTCACCCAAAGAAAATAAAACAAAAAAAAAAAAAAATCCCTTGAAATGCACAGGCTACTATTCAAGCCAGGCACCCCAAGGTTTCACCCGCAACTTAAAATTTAAAACTTTACAAGGATTCGGTTTAACTTTAAACAAAATTTGTTAAAAGAAAAACTTTAAATTAAAATACAAAAAAAAATCTAAATATTAACGCTATTGCTTCAAAAAAAAAAAAAAAACCAGTTGTTTGGGCGCCATTTGTTGCGATCACGCTGCCGCGGTCGCAGACATTTATATGGCAGTGATCTCATGTTCCCCCAGGTGGCATACTGAGGCCGGCTAGGCTCAGCTGGTCGGGGTCGTTCGGGGAAGATCACTGCCCGTGCTGGGCCACCTAATTCAGAAACACAACATTACAAATTGGAGGGGAATAAGGGATAAGGACGAAGGAGAGATGGCTTGGAGAAATGAAAAAAAATTTTTACTCTACTTCATTTTTTTATTAAAATAACAAACAAAACAAGAAAAAGAAAAAAAATATAATGAAAAAAAAAAAAGGAAACTTAAATAAAATTTTTAAATTTAAATCTATAAAAAAAAAGGAAGAAAGAACAAAATAAAGAAAAATTAAAAAAAAAAAATACTATACCACTAAAAATTCCACCACCAAACCCGATCGGGTACGGTTCACAGCATGCTATATACTCAGTGCAGTTATAAAAATAAATATAATAAATTGCCTATTCTATTTTTCCGATTTTTTTTTATTTTTCTGATGATGTTTTCCATATTTTCTTGTCGCATACGATGACCAACTATTCCTCGTTCAGAGAAAGCCTTTCACGATGAGTGCAATTCAAAATTAAAGTTTAATCGTACCGAGTAGATTTTCGCTGGATGTTCAATTTAAGCTTATTCAGATAAGATTTTCATTTAATGTAAAATGTCTCTTATAGGTTTTGTTACAAAGTCACATAATCACCATATATTTCCTTTTTCTTGTTTTTTTTTTTTTATGGAGTATCCTTTAAAAAAAACATTTTTCTCACTGTCACCTCTCGGCATTTCACGCCTTTATCTAACTCTACTATTTTCAAATGTTTAATTTAATTGGCTTCCAATGGAAGCAACGAATTCATATTTCACTTTCACAATTTTTCAAATGGTACTCTTGGGCACAGAGATTTTGTTTGGTATTTTCGTTTCAAAATTCACTTGTTTAACTCTTGCCTTTAACGAACAAAAATGTTATTTTTTTGTAACGATTCCTAGCCAAAAACCGATTTCACCAATTTCACTAATTTCTCCCGGCGCACGATGAATTGTATCCCGTAAAACAACGTGTGAAATATAAATTGAAAGTACTGAGCCGTGGGGTAACACAACGTTAATAAAATCGCATAAATTCACTTAAAAATTTAGAATAACAATTTTCAGAATTTTATATGTAACACCGCCAACTTGTCGACCAACTCTCCTCTTACCGAACAAAAAAACTTCTCGACCACCCTCAATCAGCACCATCCAGCCACTGCCCATCATCCAGCAAATCCCCATCACCGCCAACCCGCTGTCGTCACCGGTACAGCATCCCGCTGTCGACAACTGTCCCTCACCGGCTCGCGGATGTTAACCTTTCACCCTTCGGTCAGGTCAACTTCCCCAGGGCAATTGGATTAAGATATTAATTGCCCTGAAAAAGGGGAACTGACAAAAGGTTAAAAGATTACTACCCACGATGGATTCGAACTCAGAAGTCGGGGTTCCACAACCTGAATCGGATCCACTATGCCCAGAGTCACCTGATGAATGTTAATTTATAACAAAGATCAGCCATCTCCGTCGCCACTCGCGATGTTGACGTCGGGTAACTAAAGGCTGGGATTGTTGTTGGTAGAATCCAGCATATTTGAATTATATGAAATTCAAATATATTGGATTGTGTACCAACTATTTGGAGTGGATACTGGGATGAATATTGTGAGGAACAAGGTGAAAAGGAACATGACATGTGAGAGGAAAAGGTGAAGATGGGATAAATGAACAAGGAATGACGTCAACTTGCGTACCTTGCTATGTAGAGAAATAGCGAAGCAGCAGTGGTCGCAACAATACATACATACATACATGCATACATACATACATATATACATACAAACATACATGAATACATACCCACATACATACATACATACATACATACATACATACATACATACCTACATCCATACATACATACATACATACATACATACATACATACATACATATAAACATACATACATACATACGTACATACATACATGGGTATTTCTTATGAAATCTCGAAATTTGGGATATTATTGAATTTTTTTTTTTTTTTATAAACTTAGATATTTTTTCGCGGAGATCAGAAAAGTTGCTTTTAGAGATCTGTCCAGGGGTATTGATCTTCCATATTTTTGTATATAACCTATATAAAATGAGGTTTAAAAAAATTAAGAAATGAGGGAATGATTAACGGAGTGAGGGAATGATTTATTATTATATTATAGTAAAAAAACAACATGTACAAATGAAAGAAATTATATATTTTTTATTAATATATATCAAACAATGAAATATCATATTCTTAAGAAAATCAACTCAAAACTTTGTACTTATAGAACATATAATTGTTCATCTTTCATATTAGGCCATCTCCAAAACTTCACACCTTGCTTCATACACCTAACCATCAAACCATCTTCAAAAACAGATAGAACTTCTCCGGGATACTTTGACGTACCCCATTTTATCAGGACATGATCTCCAATGGTAACATTCTTATCACTGTCGGAGACAACAGTAGATCCCTCATTTTCTAAATCAATTGTATCATTTTCTTTTAACATTTTA
>CATOZT010000180.1:0-2500 GCA_954870665.1 Stratiomys singularior
AAAGGCAAGATGATGCAGAATGCTGATGTCTATATGGGTGGGATCGGGCCGAAGTCCGAATCCAAACATTTTTACTTTGATAAATTTCAAAGAAAATTTTAAGAGAGCATTACAGCTCGACACAGTCAAGGTGGATGCCGATGGCACCTCCACAGACGAGATGCTATGGTTCACATATGGCTTGGGATACGCTGTGAACCCCCATAAAGGCAAGATGATGCAGAATGCTGATGTCTATATGGGTGGGATCGGGCCGAAGTCCGAATCCAAACATTTTTACTTTGATAAATTTCAAAGAAAATTTTAAGAGAGCATTACAGCTCGACACAGTCAAGGTGGATGCCGATGGCACCTCCACAGACGAGATGCTATGGTTCACATATGGCTTGGGATACGCTGTGAACCCCCATAAAGGCAAGATGATGCAGAATGCTGATGTCTATATGGGTGGGATCGGGCTGAAGTCCGTATCCAAACATTTTGATTTTGATAAATTTCAAAGAAAATTTTAAGAGAGCACTACAGCTCGACACAGTCAAGGTGGATGCCGATGGCACCTCCACAGACGAGATGCTATGGTTCACATATGGCTTGGGATACGCTGTGAACCCCCATAAAGGCAAGATGATGCAGAATGCTGATGTCTATATGGGTGGGGTCGGGCCGAAGTCCGAATCCAAACATTTTTACTTTGATAAATTTCAAAGAAAATTTTAAGAGAGCATTACAGCTCGACACAGTCAAAATCGAAACAAAAATCGTACCTCTCATATCGAGGTATCACAAAGATTATACTTCTATAATCAAAATCCACAAAAATCATACCTCTCATATCGAGGTCTCACAAGCATTATGCTTCTATAATCAAAATCCACAAAAATCATACCTCTCATATCGAGGTATCACAAAGATTATACTTCTATAATCAAAATCCACAAAAATCGTACCTCTCATATCGAGGTATCACAAACATTATGCTTCTATAATCAAAATCCACAAAAATCATACCTCTCATATCGAGGTCTCACAAGCATTATGCTTCTATAATCAAAATCCACAAAAATCATACCTCTCATATCGAGGTATCACAAAGATTATACTACTATAATCAAAATCCACAAAAATCATACCTCTCATATCGAGGTCTCACAAAGATTATACTTCTATAATCAAAATCCACAAAAATCATACCTCTCATATCGAGGTCTCACAAAGATTATACTTCTATAATCAAAATTGACAAAAATCATACCTCTCATATCGAGGTCTCACAAAGATTATACTTCTATAATCAAAATCCACAAAAATCATACCTCTCATATCGAGGTCTCACAAGCATTATGCTTCTATAATCAAAATCCACAAAAATCATACCTCTCATATCGAGGTATCACAAAGATTATACTACTATAATCAAAATCCACAAAAATCATACCTCTCATATCGAGGTCTCACAAAGATTATACTTCTATAATCAAAATCCACAAAAATCATACCTCTCATATCGAGGTCTCACAAAGATTATACTTCTATAATCAAAATTGACAAAAATCATACCTCTCATATCGAGGTCTCACAAAGATTATACTTCTATAATCAAAATCCATAACCAAAATCAAAAATCATACCTCTCATATCGAGGTCTCACAAAGATTATACTTCTATAATCAAAATCCACAGAAATCATACCTCTCATATCGAGGTATCACAAAGATTATACTTCTATAATCAAAATCCACAAAAATCATACCTCTCATATCGAGGTCTCAAAAAGATTATACTTCTATAATCAAAATCCACAAAAATCATACCTCTCATATCGAGGTCTCACAAAGATTATACTTCTATAATCAAAATCCACAAAAATCATACCTCTCATATCGAGGTCTCACAAACATTATACTTTCATAATCAAAATCCATGAAAATCATACCTCTCATATCGAGGTCTCAAACCAACATTATACTTTCATAATCAAAATCCATGAAAATCATACCTCTCATATCGAGGTTTCACAAACATTATACTTCTATAATCAAAATCCACGAAAATCACACCTCTCACATCGAGGTCTCAAACCAACATTATACTTTCAGAATCAAAATCCATGAAAATCATACCTCTCATTTCGAGGTCTCACAAACATTATACTTCTATAATCAAAATTGACGAAAATCATACCTCTCATATCGAGGTCTCAAACCAACATTATACTTTCATAATCAAAATCCATGAAAATCATACCTCTCATATCGAGGTCTCACAAACATTATACTTCTATAATCAAAATCCACGAAAATCATACCTCTCATATCGAGGTCTCAAACCAACATTATACTTCTATAATCAAAATCCATGAAAATCATACCTCTCATATCGAGGTCTAACAAACATTATACTTTTATAATCAAACTCCACAAAAATCATACCTCTCATATCGAGGTCTCAAACCAATATTATACTTTCATAATGAAAATCCTAGAAAATCATACCTCTTATA
>CATOZT010000180.1:7500-10000 GCA_954870665.1 Stratiomys singularior
GGATAAATGATTGACAGATTCAAAGTATAACGCTTACATTTTAAATGTTATAATAATATATATTATATATAATGTGTATTTATTATATGCGTTCATACGATAAACAATGCTATAGATTTAGGATACCTTCGGGACCCGTCTTGAAACACGGACCAAGAAGTCTAACATGTGTGCAAGTCATTGGGTTTGAATTTCATTCATAAAACCTAAAGGCGTAAATAACTTAACTGTTTAATGGGATTATTTTGTATATATTTATATACAAAATCCATCCCAGGGCGTTCCAAAGTTATGTATATTTTATACTAACTGGAGCGTACCTTGAGCATAAATGTTGTGACCCGAAAGATGGTGAACTATACCTGATCAGGTTGAAGTCAGGGGAAACCCTGATGGAAGACCGAAACAGTTCTGACGTGCAAATCGATTGTCAGAATTGGGTATAGGGGCGAAAGACCAATCGAACCATCTAGTAGCTGGTTCCCTCCGAAGTTTCCCTCAGGATAGCTGGTGCAAAGAAATATTATATATAATCTTATCTGGTAAAGCGAATGATTAGAGGCATTAGGGCCGAAACGACCTTAACCTATTCTCAAACTTTAAATGGGTAAGAACCTTATCTTACTTGATGTGAAGATAAAGGTTATGATATATTGTGCCCAGTGGGCCACTTTTGGTAAGCAGAACTGGCGCTGTGGGATGAACCAAACGTAATGTTACGGCGCCTAAATTAACAACTCATACTGATACCATGAAAGGCGTTGCTTGCTTAAAACAGCAGGACGGTGGACATGGAAGTCGTAATCCGCTAAGGAGTGTGTAACAACTCACCTGCCGAAGCAACTAGCCCTTAAAATGGATGGCGCTCAAGTTGTATGCCTATACATTACCGCTAAAACATATGATTTATTATATTAATAATAAATTTTGAAGTTTTAGTGAGTAGGAGGGTGCAATGGTGTGCATAGAAGTGTTTGGCGTGAGCCTGCATGGAGCCGCCATTGGCACAGATCTTGGTGGTAGTAGCAAATAATCGAATGAGACCTTGGAGGACTGAAGTGGAGAAGGGTTTCGTGTGAACAGTGGTTGATCACGAGTTAGTCGGTCCTAAGTTCAAGGCGAAAGCCGAAAAATGTTAAAGTTTATATAACATAAAATTATGATTATAATTTGAACTTGACATTAATTGAACGAAAGGGAATACGGTTCCAATTCCGTAACCTGTTGAGTATACGTTTGTTATTATAAATGGGCTTCAATGCTCATCCTGGCAACAGAAACCACCATAAAGAAGCCGTCGAGAGATATCGAAAGAGTTTTCTTTTCTGTTTTATAGTCGTACTACCATGGAAGTCTTTCGAAGAGAGATATGGTAGATGGACTAGAAGAGCATGGCATTTACTGCTGTGTCGATATTTTCTCCTCGGACCTTGAAAATTTATGGTAGGGCTACGCAAATTTCTCAACAGGCCGTACCGATATCCGCAGCTGGTCTCCAAGGTGAAGAGTCTCTAGTCGATAGAATAATGTAGGTAAGGGAAGTCGGCAAATTAGATCCGTAACTTCGGGATAAGGATTGGCTCTGAAGATTGAGATAGTCGGGCTTGATTGGGAAGTAATATTATGGTTTATGTACTCGTTCTGGGCGATTAAGATATGAGATATTTTTCAAATAAATTATATCTGTTCCCCGGATAGTAGTTTACATGACCAATTACGGAACTTTTTTGCTAATAATTTATTAGAACTTGTTCTAATACAATTTATAACGGCTATCAATTAACAATTAATTCAGAACTGGCACGGACTTGGGGAATCCGACTGTCTAATTAAAACAAAGCATTGTGATGGCCCTAACGGGTGTTGACACAATGTGATTTCTGCCCAGTGCTCTGAATGTCAAAGTGAAGAAATTCAAGTAAGCGCGGGTAAACGGCGGGAGTAACTATGACTCTCTTAAGGTAGCCAAATGCCTCGTCATCTAATTAGTGACGCGCATGAATGGATTAACGAGATTCCCACTGTCCCTATCTACTCAATGGCAAGAGGGAATAACTCCGGTGGCATACGCCGATGATATCCTTGTTCTTATTGAGGGCAACAGCAGGGCACAAATCGAGCTCAAATCCAGTGCAGCTGTTGAGAAAATCACTAACTGGTGCAGGAGCAATAAACTAACTCTCTCAGCGGGAAAAACCGAAGCAATGCTTCTCAAGGGGAAATTGATCAGGCATCCAATAACTAAAATCGAGGGGAATCCCATAAAAACGACCACTGCACTCAAATATCTTGGGGTCTGGCTGAGTCCAAACAACGACCCAAGAAAACATATAGAAAAAGCTTCTGCTAAGGCAAGGCAGACGTTTAGTAAACTAACTGGGATCTTTAAAGCAAAAATGGGGTTAACTTACAGGACAAAAACTATTCTATACCAGGGACTCTTTCTGCCAATAATAACCTACGGGGCTATTGGGTGGCGATCATACGCCAATCTGAATAA
>CATOZT010000180.1:15000-17500 GCA_954870665.1 Stratiomys singularior
TCTCATATCGAGGTCTCACAAGCATTATGCTTCTATAATCAAAATCCACAAAAATCATACCTCTCATATCGAGGTATCACAAAGATTATACTACTATAATCAAAATCCACAAAAATCATACCTCTCATATCGAGGTCTCACAAAGATTATACTTCTATAATCAAAATCCACAAAAATCATACCTCTCATATCGAGGTCTCACAAAGATTATACTTCTATAATCAAAATTGACAAAAATCATACCTCTCATATCGAGGTCTCACAAAGATTATACTTCTATAATCAAAATCCATAACCAAAATCAAAAATCATACCTCTCATATCGAGGTCTCACAAAGATTATACTTCTATAATCAAAATCCACAGAAATCATACCTCTCATATCGAGGTATCACAAAGATTATACTTCTATAATCAAAATCCACAAAAATCATACCTCTCATATCGAGGTCTCAAAAAGATTATACTTCTATAATCAAAATCCACAAAAATCATACCTCTCATATCGAGGTCTCACAAAGATTATACTTCTATAATCAAAATCCACAAAAATCATACCTCTCATATCGAGGTCTCACAAACATTATACTTTCATAATCAAAATCCATGAAAATCATACCTCTCATATCGAGGTCTCAAACCAACATTATACTTTCATAATCAAAATCCATGAAAATCATACCTCTCATATCGAGGTTTCACAAACATTATACTTCTATAATCAAAATCCACGAAAATCACACCTCTCACATCGAGGTCTCAAACCAACATTATACTTTCAGAATCAAAATCCATGAAAATCATACCTCTCATTTCGAGGTCTCACAAACATTATACTTCTATAATCAAAATTGACGAAAATCATACCTCTCATATCGAGGTCTCAAACCAACATTATACTTTCATAATCAAAATCCATGAAAATCATACCTCTCATATCGAGGTCTCACAAACATTATACTTCTATAATCAAAATCCACGAAAATCATACCTCTCATATCGAGGTCTCAAACCAACATTATACTTCTATAATCAAAATCCATGAAAATCATACCTCTCATATCGAGGTCTAACAAACATTATACTTTTATAATCAAACTCCACAAAAATCATACCTCTCATATCGAGGTCTCAAACCAATATTATACTTTCATAATGAAAATCCTAGAAAATCATACCTCTTATATGGGGAGGTATCGGTTATATTATACTTGCATAATACCAACAACAAAAACTTAGGTAAGGCAAAATCTATCAGTGCCGTGGTATGTCCACTGTTGGTGTGTTTATTTTGTGTAATAAAATAACAACATTGTGAAAACAACATTATACATCTATAATAAAAAATCACCAAAATGGGACCTTCTGTATGGAGAGGTATCGTCGGACATTATACTTGTATAATCCGGGCGAAACCAATTTGCTTAAAATCATGAGAAATTCGAGAGTTTTTGCTAATCAAATTTGTGAATTGTAATTTGAAAGTAAATTAGAAAGTTTTAATATCATCTCTATAGTTGAGAAATAATAAATAAAAAAGTGGGTACAAAATGTGTTGGTATTTTGGTAAAAAAGTAATATAGGATACTGTATGCCGTCAGCGGCAGTCAAGGTCCAAACTCATATGAATGATTTCAAAGATGAAATCAGTTTGTATGAGTATTATTAAACATATTACATCAGTAATACATCAATAAAATGAATTAATAAGACTTTCCTACATAAGGTCTCGCAGTGATTATACAAGTATAATCATCGTGAGACCTAATGTATGAAGAAGGTTTCGAGGTTATTATGGGAGTATAATCAAGTTAATGAAAAATTGTCTTTTTTGGACAAGTTTATTAATGAGCATTATGAAACCATAATAAAAAATAAAAAAGGTCTCGCAGTGATTATACAAGTATAATCTTCGCAAGACCTGATGTATGGCGAAGGTGTCGAGGTTATTATGGAAGTATAATGAAGTTAATAAAAGTTCATTATTTGGGCAAATTTATTAACGAGCATTATGAAGTCATAATAAAAATATTTAAAAGATGTAAGACGATGATTATGATTATATGAGCATAATACGGAGGGCACCATCATATATGGTGATGCTTTCGAGATATTATGAAATTATGATCATTATTCCAAGTGTGTCCACGAACGAATGCGACTTATAAGTTTTCTTATTTGTAGCGAAGTTCCAATGTGGACAAGTATTATGGCATTGTTACAATGACCGAAACATTTGCAAATTCTTTCAATAAAGGGAATCGATAGATTCAAATAATCAAAAGAAAATAGTACAACCAAAATAATGGTTAGTATGTTGACCCGATGGGAAGTTAATGAATATGAAAACTGGGTTATGTGGAATTGTGTAAATTTCACATGTAAAATTTGTAGTTATGATATCATTACCATTAATCTTGATATCCAAAGGTTTTTACCTTTCCCTTGAATATTTATTATTCTGGTTGATCCTGCCAGTAGTTATATGCTTGTCTCAAAG
>CATOZT010000180.1:20000-22500 GCA_954870665.1 Stratiomys singularior
TATTTCTAAACAATTTTGACGTATAATAGAACAGATTTAAATATCAAAAAAGATACCCTAAGCGGAGGATCACTTGGCTCATGGGTCGATGAAGAACGCAGCAAACTGCGCGTCATCGTGTGAACTGCAGGACACATGAACATCGACATTTTGAACGCATATTGCAGTCCATGCTATACATATATAATATATGCTGCATGGACTACATATGGTTGAGGGTTGTTTGAATATCTCTTAAATAAAAGATATCTGGTTGCTCCTTATTCTATTAGAATTTGGGTGCATATGTTGTATTACTAGAAACTTTTTTTAAAGTTTCTATAATATTAAGAACAATTAATTGAAAAATTTAAATATGATAAAATGAATCAAACATGCTTTGAATCAACTATATATTTTATTTTTCAAACAGTATGTCAAATAATATTGTACATATATGAATTTGAATTATAGATGGAAATAGTTGAATTAAGCGATTCATAATTTTATCATAAAGTACATGAAATGTACTTAAAAATTCATGAAAACGACCTCAACTCATATGAGACTACTCCCTGAATTTAAGCATATTAATGAGGGAAGGAAAAGAAACTAACAAGGATTTTCTTAGTAGCGGCGAGCGAAAAGAAAAGAGTTCAGCACTGAGTTATTTTGTTAATTTAGCAAATATAAGATGCAGTGTATGGAATAGCCATTTACTAGTATGAGAAATTAACAATCCAAGTCCTTCTTGAACGAGGCCATTTACCCATAGAGGGTGCCAGGCCCGTAGTGATGTTAATGATTACTAGTGGTTATTTCCTAAGAGTCGTGTTGCTTGATAGTGCAGCACTAATTGGGTGGTAAACTCCATCTAAAACTAAATATAACCATGAGACCGATAGCAAACAAGTACCGTGAGGGAAAGTTGAAAAGAACTCTGAATAGAGAGTTAAAAAGTACGTGAAACTGCTTAGGGGTTAAGCCCGATGAACCTGAATATCTTATATGAAAAATTCATCACTAGAAATTTGTTATTCTATAACATTTGAATAGTGTGCAATTTTTTCATAATAAAGACATTGTTATCTGTTAATGAATATATTATGTATATAATTTTTATCAAAAGGGCCATAGGATAAAGCTTATTAATTATTTATTTTTATAAATATTAATAAAATCCAAAATATCTAATATTGTGGTTACCGGATAAATGATTGACAGATTCAAAGTATAACGCTTACATTTTAAATGTTATAATAATATATATTATATATAATGTGTATTTATTATATGCGTTCATACGATAAACAATGCTATAGATTTAGGATACCTTCGGGACCCGTCTTGAAACACGGACCAAGAAGTCTAACATGTGTGCAAGTCATTGGGTTTGAATTTCATTCATAAAACCTAAAGGCGTAAATAACTTAACTGTTTAATGGGATTATTTTGTATATATTTATATACAAAATCCATCCCAGGGCGTTCCAAAGTTATGTATATTTTATACTAACTGGAGCGTACCTTGAGCATAAATGTTGTGACCCGAAAGATGGTGAACTATACCTGATCAGGTTGAAGTCAGGGGAAACCCTGATGGAAGACCGAAACAGTTCTGACGTGCAAATCGATTGTCAGAATTGGGTATAGGGGCGAAAGACCAATCGAACCATCTAGTAGCTGGTTCCCTCCGAAGTTTCCCTCAGGATAGCTGGTGCAAAGAAATATTATATATAATCTTATCTGGTAAAGCGAATGATTAGAGGCATTAGGGCCGAAACGACCTTAACCTATTCTCAAACTTTAAATGGGTAAGAACCTTATCTTACTTGATGTGAAGATAAAGGTTATGATATATTGTGCCCAGTGGGCCACTTTTGGTAAGCAGAACTGGCGCTGTGGGATGAACCAAACGTAATGTTACGGCGCCTAAATTAACAACTCATACTGATACCATGAAAGGCGTTGCTTGCTTAAAACAGCAGGACGGTGGACATGGAAGTCGTAATCCGCTAAGGAGTGTGTAACAACTCACCTGCCGAAGCAACTAGCCCTTAAAATGGATGGCGCTCAAGTTGTATGCCTATACATTACCGCTAAAACATATGATTTATTATATTAATAATAAATTTTGAAGTTTTAGTGAGTAGGAGGGTGCAATGGTGTGCATAGAAGTGTTTGGCGTGAGCCTGCATGGAGCCGCCATTGGCACAGATCTTGGTGGTAGTAGCAAATAATCGAATGAGACCTTGGAGGACTGAAGTGGAGAAGGGTTTCGTGTGAACAGTGGTTGATCACGAGTTAGTCGGTCCTAAGTTCAAGGCGAAAGCCGAAAAATGTTAAAGTTTATATAACATAAAATTATGATTATAATTTGAACTTGACATTAATTGAACGAAAGGGAATACGGTTCCAATTCCGTAACCTGTTGAGTATACGTTTGTTATTATAAATGGGCTTCAATGCTCATCCTGGCAACAGAAACCACCATAAAGAAGCCGTCGAGAGATATCGAAAG
>CATOZT010000181.1:0-45259 GCA_954870665.1 Stratiomys singularior
TCATCAATCATCAATCATCAATCATCAATCATCAATCATCAATCATAAATCATCAATCATAAATCATCAATCATCAATTATCAATCATCAATCATCAATCATCAATCATCAATCATCAATCATCAATCATCAATCATCATTCATCAATCATCAATCATCAATCATCAATCATCAATTATCAATCATCAATCATCAATCATCAATCATCAATTATCAATCATCAAACATCAATAATCAATCATCAATCATGAATCATGAATCATCAATAGCCAATCATCAATCATCAATCAGCAATCATCAATCATCAATCATCAACCATCAATCATGAATCATGAATCGTGAATCATGAATCATGAATCATGTATCAGCAATTATCAATTATCAATTATCAATCATCAATCATCAACCATCAATCATCAATCATCAATCCATCAATCATTAATCATCAGTCTAAAATTGTCAATCATCACTTAACAATCATCGATCATCGATCATCAATCAACAATCATAAGTCATCAATCCGCAATCATAAAGCGTCAATCATCAATCATCAATCGTCAATCATCAATCAACAATCATCAGTCATCAATCATCAATCATCAATCATCAATCATCAATCATCAATCATCAATCATCAATCATCAATCATCAATCATCAATCATCAATCATCAATCATCAATCATTAATCATCAATCATCAATCATCAATCATCAATCATCAATCATCAATCATCAATCATCAATTATCAATCATCAATCATGAATCATGAATCAGCAATCCTCAATTATCAATCATCAATCATCAATCATCAATCATTAATCATCAGTCTAAAATTGTCAATCATCACTTAACAATCATCAATCATCAATCATGAATCATCAGTTATCAATCGTGAATCATCAATCATCACTTAAAAATCATATATCATCAATATTCAATAATCAATCATCAATATTAATAATCAATCATCAATCATCAATCATCAATCATCAATCATCAATCATCAATCATCAATCATCAATCATCAATCACCAATCATCAATTATTAATTATCAATCATCAACCGTCAATCATCATTCATCAATCGATAATCATCAGTCATAAATTGTCAATCATCAATCATCACCTAACAATCATAAATCGTCAATCATCAACCATCAATCATCGATCACCAATCAACAATCATCAGTCATCAATCATCAATCCTGAATCCTCAATCCTCAATCCTCAATCATAAATCATCAATCATGAATCATGAATCAGCAATCATCAATTATCAATCATCAATCATCACTCATCAGTCATTAATCATCAGTCTAAAATTGTCAATCATCACTTAACAATCATCATTCATCAATCGATAATCATCAGTCATAAATTGTCAATCATCAATCATCACCTCACAATCATAAATCGTCAATCATCAACCATCAATCATCGATCATCAATCAACAATCATCAGTCATCAATCATCAATCTTCAATCCTCAATCATAAATCATCAATCATCAATCATCAATCATCAATCATCAATCATCAATCATCAATCATCAATCATCAATCATCAATCATCAATCATCAATCATCAATCATCAATCATCAATCATCAATCATCTATCATCAATATCAATTATCAATCATCAATCATCAATCATCAATCATCAATCATCAATCATCAATCATCAATCGTGAATCATCAATCATCAATCATCAATCATCATTCATTTATCATCAATTATCAATCATCAATCATCAATCATCAATCATCAATCATTATTCATCAATCATCAATCATCAATCATCAATCACCAATCATCACTCATCAATCTTCAATCATCAATCATCAATCATCAATCATCAATCATCAATCATCAATCATAATCATCAGTCTAAAATTGTCAATAATCACATAACAATCATCGATCATCGATCATCAATTAACAATCATCAGTCACCAATCATCAGTCATCAATCATATATCCGCAATCATAAATCGTCAAGCATCAATCATCAATCATCAATCATCGATCACCAATAATCAATCATTCATCATCAATCATCAATCATCAATCATCAATCATCAATCATCAATCATCAATCATCAATCATCAATCATCAATCATCAATCATCAATCATCAATCATCAATCATTAATCTTCAATCATGAATCATGAATCATCAATCATCAATCATCAATCATCAATCATCAATCATCAATCATCAGTCTTCAATCATCAACCTGAATCCTCAATCCTCAATCCTCAATCATAAATCATCAATCATCAATCATCAATCATCAATCATCAATCATCAATCATCAATCATCAATCATCAATCATCAATCATCAATCATCAATCATCAATCATCATCACAACATCAATCATCAATCATCAATCATCAATCATCAATCATCAATCATCAATCATCAATCATCAATCATCAATCATCAATCATCAATCATCAATCATCAATCATCAATCGTCAATCACATCACAATCATCAATCATCAATCATCAATCATCAATCATCAATCATCAATCATCAATCATCAATCATCAATCATCAATCATCAATCATCAATCATCAATCATCAATCATCAATCATCAATCATCAATCATCAATCATCAATCATCAATCATCAATCATCAATCATCAATCATCAATCATCAATCATCAATCATCAATCATCAAACATCAATCATCAATCATCAATCATCAATCATCAATCATCAATCATCAATAGCCAATCATCAATCATCAATCAACAATCAACAATCATCAATCATCAATAATCAATAATCAATCATTAATCATCAATCATCAATCATCAATCATCAATCATCAATCATCAATCATTAATCATCCATCATCAATCATCAATCATCAATCATCAATCATCAATCATGAATCATGAATCAGCAATCATCAATTATCAATCATCAATCATCAATCACCAGTCATTAATCATCAGTCTAAAATTGTCAATCATCACTTGACAATCATCATTCATCAATCGATAATCATCAGTCATAAATTGTCAATCATCAATCATCACCTAACAATCATAAATCGTCAATCATCATGCATCAATCATCAATCATCAATCATCAATCATCAATCATCAATCATCAATCATCAATCATCAATCATCAATCATCAATCATCAATCATCAATCATCAATCATCAATCATCAATCATCAATCATCAATCATCAATCATCAATCATCAATCATCAATCATCAATCATCAATCATCAATCATCAATCATCAATCATCAATCATCAATCATCAATCATCAAGCATCAATCATCAATCATCAATCATCAATAATTTATCGTCAGTCATCAATCGTCAATCATCAATCATCAATCATCAATAATGAATCATCAATCATCAATCATCAATCATCAATCATCAATCATCAATCATCAATCATCAATCATCAATCATCAATCATCAATCATCAATCATCAATCATCAATCATCAATCATCAATCATCAATCATCAATCATCAATCATCAATCATCAATCATCAATCATCAATCATCAATCATCAATCATCAATCATCAATCATCAATCACGAATCATGAATCACCAGTCATAAATCATCAATCATCAATCATCAATCATCTATAATCAATTATCAATTATCAATCATCAATCATCAATCATCAATCATCAATCATCAATCATGAATCATCAATCATCAATCATCAATCATCAATCATCAATCATCAATCATCAATCATCAATCATCAATCATCAATCATCAATAATTAATCATCAGTCATCAATCGTCAATCATCAATCATCAATAATGAATCATCAATCATGAATCATGAATCATCAATCATCAATCATCAATCATCAATCATCAATCATCAATCATCAATCATCAATCATCAATCATCAATCATCAATCATCAATCATCAATCATCAATCATCAATCATCAATCATCAATCATCAATCATCAATCATCAATCATCAATCATCAATCATCAATCATCAATCATCAATCATCAATCACCAATCATCAATCATCAATCATGAATCATCAATCATCAATCATCAATCATCAATCATCAATCATCAATCATCAATCATCAATCATCAATCATCAATCATCAATCATCAATCATAAATCATCAATCATAAATCATCAATCATCAAGTATCAATCATCAATCATCAATCATCAATCATCAATCATCAATCATCAATCATCAATCATCAATCATCATTCACCAATCATCAATCATCAATCATCAATCATCAATCATCAATCATCAATCATCAATCATCAATCATCAATTATCAATCATCAAACATCAATCATCAATCATCAATCATGAATCATGAATCATCAATAGCCAATCATCAATCATCAATCAGCAATCATCAATCATCAATCATCAACCATCAATCATGAATCATGAATCGTGAATCATGAATCATGAATCATGAATCAGCAATTATCAATTATCAATTATCAATCATCAATCATCAACCATCAATCATCAATCATCAATCATCAATCATCAATCATCAATCATCAATCCATCAATCATTAATCATCAGTCTAAAATTGTCAATCATCACTTAACAATCATCGATCATCGATCATCAATCAACAATCATAAGTCATCAATCCGCAATCATAAAGCGTCAATCATCAATCATCAATCGTCAATCATCAATCAACAATCATCAGTCATCAATCATCAATCATCAATCATCAATCATCAATCATCAATCATCAATCATCAATCATCAATCATCAATCATCGATCACCAATCATCAATCATCAATCGTCAATCATCAATCATCAATCATCAATCATCAGTCATCAATCGTCAATCATCAATTTTCAATCATCAATCATCAATCATCAATCATCAACCATCAATCAGCAATCATCTTTCATCAATCATCAATCATCAATCATCAATGATCAATCATCAGTCATCAATCATCAAACATCAATCAGCAATCAACAATTATTAATTAGCAATTAACAATCATCAATCATTGATCAACAATCGTCAATCAGCAATCATCAATAACCAGTCATCAACGTCAACTCTCACTCAATAATTTTCACTCATTCGTCATCAATCTTCAATCATCACTTAACAATAATTAATCATCAATCATCAATTCATCAATCATCAATCATCAATCATCAATCAGCAATCATCAATCATAAATCACCAATCATCAATCATCAATCATCAATCATCAATCATCAATCATCAATCATCAATCATCAATCATCAATCATCAATCATCAATCATCAATCATCAATCATCAATCATCAATCATCAATCATCAATCATCAATCATCAATCATCAATCATCAATCATCAATCATCAATCATCAATCATCAATCATCAATCATCAATCATCAATCATCAACCATCAATCATCAATCATCAATCATCAATCATCAAACATCAATCAGCAATCATCAATCATAGATCACCAATCATCAATCATCAATCATGAAACATCAATCATCAATCATCAATCATGAATCATCAATCATCAATCATCAATCATCAATCATGAATCATCAATCATCAATCATCAATCATCATTCATCAATCATCAATCATCAATCCTCAATAGCCAATTATCAATCATCAGTCATCAATCATCAATCATCAATCATAGATCATCAATCATCAATCATCAGTCATCAATCATCAATCATCAATCATCAATCATCAATCATCAATCATCAATCATCAATCATCAATCATCAATCGTCAATCATCAATCATCAATCATCAATCATCAATCATCAGACATCAGTTATCAATCATCAATCATCAATCATCAATAATCAATCATCAATCATCAATCATCAACCATAATCAATCATCAATCATCAAACATCACTCATTAATCATCAATCATCAATCATCAATCATCAATCATCAATCATCAATCATCAGTCATCAATCGTCAATCATCAATCATCAATCATCAATCATCAATCATCAATCATCAATCATCAATCATCAATCATCAATCATCAATCATCAATCAACAATCATCAATCATCAATTCATCAATCATCAATCATCAATCAACAATCATCAATCATCAATCATCAATCCTCAATCATAAATCGTCAATCATGAATTATGAATCATCAATCATCAATCATCAATCATCAATCATCAATTATCAATTATCAATCATCAATCATCAATCAGCAATCATCAATCATCAATCATCAATAATCGAACATCAATCGTCAATCATCAATCATCGAACATCAATCATCAATCATTAATCAACAGTCATAAATTGTCAATCATCACTTAACAATCATAAATCGTCAATGATCAATGATCAATCTTCGATCATCAATCAACAATCATCTGTCATCAATCATCAATCCTCAATCATAAATCGTCAATCATGTATCATCAATCATCAATCATCAATCATCAATCAGCAATCATCAGTCATCAGTCATCAATCACCAATCATCAATCATCAATCATCAATCATGAATAATCAATCATCAATCATGAATCATGAATCATCAATCATCAATCATCAATCATCAATCATCAATCATCAATCATCAATCATCAATCATCAATCATCAATCATCAATCATCAATCATCAATCATCAATCATCAATCATCAATCAGCAATCACCAATCATCAATCATCAATCATCAATCATCAATCATCGATCATCAATCATCAATCATCAATCATCAATCATCAATCATCAATCATCAATCACCAATCATCAGTCATCAATAATCAATCCTCAATCATAAATCGTCAATCATCAATCATCAATCATCAATCATCAATCATCAATCATCAATCACCAATCATCAATCATCAATCATCAATCATCAATCATCAATCATCAATCATTTATCATCAATCATCAATCATCAATCATCAATCATCAATCATCAATTATCAATCATCAATCATCAATCATCAAACATCAATCATTAATCAACAGTCATAAATTGTCAATCATCACTCAACAATCTTAAATCGTCAATGATCAATGATCAATCTTCGATCATCAATCAACAATCATCTGTCATCAATCATCAATCCTCAATCATAAATCGTCAATCATCAATCATCAATCATAAATCGTCAATCATGAATCATCAATCATGAATCATCAATCATCAATCATCAATCATCAATCATCAATCATCAATCATCAATCATCAATCATCAATCATCAACCATTAATCACCAATCATCAATCATCAATCATCGATCATCGATCATCAATCATCAATCATCAATCATCAATCGTCAATCATCAATCATCAATCATCAATCATCAATCATCAATCATCAATCATCAATCATCAATCATCAATCATCAATCATTAATCATCAATCATCAATCATCAATCATCAATCATCAATCAGCAATCATCAATCATCAATCACCAATCATCAATCATCAATCATCAATCATCGATCATCAATCATCAATCATCAATCATCAATCATCAATCATCAATCATCAATCTTCAATCATAAATCATCAATCATCAATCATCAATCATCAATCATCAATCATCGATCACCAATCATCAATCACCACTCATCAGTCATCAATAATCAATCCTCAATCATCAATCGTCAATCATCAATCATCAATCATCAATCATCAATCATCAATCATCAATCATCAATCATCAACCATCAATCATCAATCATCAATCATCAATCATCAATCATCAATCATCAATCATCAATCATCAATCATCAATCATCAATCATCAATCATCAATCATCAATCATCAATCATCAATCATCAATCATCAATCATCAATCATCAATCATCAATCTTCAATCAGCAATCATCAATCATCAATAATCAATCATCAATCACCAATCATCAATCACAATCCTCAGTCATCAATAATCAATCCTCAATCATAAATCGTCAATCATCAATCATCAATCATCAATCAGCAATTATCAGTCATCAGTCATCAGTCATAAATCACCAATCATCAATCATCAATCAGCAATCATCAATCATCAATCATCAATCACCAATCATCAATCATCAATCATCAATCATCAATCATCGATCATCAATCATCAATCATCAATCATCAATCATCAATCATCAATCATCAATCATCAATCATCAATCATCAATCACCAATCATCAATCACCAATCATCAGTCATCAATAATCAATCCTCAATCATAAATCGTCAATCATCAATCCTCAATCATCAATCATCAATCATCAATCATCAATCATCAATCACCAATTATCAATCATCAATCATCAATCATCAATCATCAATCATCAATCATCAATCATCAATCATCAATCATCAATCATCAATCATCAATCATCAATCATCAATCATCAATCATCAATCATCAATCATCAATCATCAATCATCAATCATCAATCATCAATCATCAATCAGCAATCATCAGGCATCAGTCAACAATCACCAATCATCAATCATCAATCAGCAATTATCAATCATCAATCATCAATCACCAATCATCGATCATCAATCATCAATCATCAATCATCAATCATCAATCATCAATCATCAATCATCAATCATCAATCATCAATCATCAATCATCAATCATCAATCATCAATCATCAATCATCAATCATCAATCATCAATCATCAATCATCAATCATCAATCATCAATCATCAATCACCAATCATCAATTATCAATCATCAATCATCAATCATCAATCATCAATCATCAATCAGCAATCATCAGTCATCAATCATCAATCATCAATCATCAATCATCAATCATCAATATTCAATCAACAAACATCGATCATCAATCATCAATCATCAATCATCAATCATCAATCATCAATCATCAATCATCAATCATCAATCATCAATCATCAATCATCAATCATCAATCATCAATCACCAATCATCAATCATCAATCATCAATCATCAATCATCAAGCATCAATCATCAATCATCAATCATCAATCATCAATCATCAATCATCAATCATCAATCATAAATCATCAATCATCAATCATCAATCATCAATCATCAATCATCAATCATCAATCATCAATCATCAATCATCAATCATCAATCATCAATCATCAATCATCAATCATCAATCATCAATCATCAATCATCAATCATCAATCATCAATCATCAATCATCAATCATCAATCACCAATCATCAATCATCAATCATCAATCATCAATCATCAATCATCAAGCATCAATCATCAATCATCAATCATCAATCATCAATCAGCAACCATCAGTCATCAGTCAACAATCACCAATCATCAATCATCAATCAGTAATCATCAATCATCACTCATCAATTACCAATCATCGATCATCAATCATCAATCATCAATCATCAATCATCAATCATCAATCACCAATCATCAATCATCAATCATCAATCATCAATCATCAATCATCAATCATCAATCATCAATCATCAATCATCAATCATCAATCATCAATCATCAATCATCAATCAGCAATCATCAATCATCAATCATTTATCATCAATTATCAATCATCAATCATCAATCATCAATCATCAATCATCAATCATCAATCATCAATCATCAATCATCAATCATCAATCATCAATCATCAATCATCAATCATCAATCATCAATCATCAATCACCAATCATCAATCATCAATCTTCAATCATGAATCATGAATCATCAATCATCAATCATCAATCATAATCATCAGTCTAAAATTGTCAATAATCACATAACAATCATCGATCATCGATCATCAATTAACAATCATCAGTCACCAATCATCAGCCATCAATCATATATCCGCAATCATAAATCGTCAATCATCAATCATCAATCATCAATCATCAATCATCGATCACCAATCATCAATCATTAATCATCAATCATCAATCATCAATCATCAATCATCAATCATCAATCATCAATCATCAATCATCAATCATCAATCATCAATCATCAATCATCAATCATCAATCATGTATCATTAATCTTCAATCATGAATCATGAATCATCAATCATCAATCATCAATCATCAATCATCAATCATCAATCATCAATCATCAATCATCAATCATCAATCACCAATCATCAATTATTAATTATCAATCATCAATCGTCAATCATCATTCATCAATCGATAATCATCAGTCATAAATTGTCAATCATCAATCATCACCTAACAATCATAAATCGTCAAACATCAACCATCCATCATCGATCATCAATCAACAATCATCAGTCATCAATCATCAATCCTCAATCCTCAATCCTCAATCATAAATCATCAATCATCAATCATCAATCATCAATCATCAATCATCAATCATCAATCATCAATCATCAATCATCACTCATCAATCATCAATCATCAATCATCAATCATCAATCATCAATCATCAATCATCAATCATCAATCATCAATCATCAATCATCAATTATCAATCCTCAATCCTCAATCATAAATCATCAATCATCAATCATCAATCATCAATCATCAATCATCAATCATCAATCATCAATCATCAATCATCAATCATCAATCATCAATCATCAATCATCAATCATCAATCATCAATCATCAATCATCAATCATCAATCATCAATCATCAATCATCAATCATCAATCATCAATCATCAATCATCAATCATCAATCATCAATCATCAATCATCAATCATCAATCATAAATCATCAAACATCAATCATCAATCATCAATCATCAATCATCAATCATCAATAGCCAATCATCAATCATCAATCAACAATCACCAATCATCAATAATCAATAATCAATCATTAATCATCAATCATCAATCATCAATCATCAATCATTAATCATCAATCATGAATCATGAATCAGCAATCATCAATTATCAATCATCAATCATCAATCATCAATCATCAGTCATTAATCATCAGTCTAAAATTGTCAATCATCACTTAACAATCATCATTCATCAATCGATAATCATTAGTCATAAATTGTCAATCATCAATCATCACCTAACAATCATAAATCGTCAATCATCAACCATCAATCATCGATCATCAATCAACAATCATCAGTCATCAATCATCAATCCTCACTCCTCAATCATAAATCATCAATCATCAATCATCAATCATCAATCATCAATCATCAATCATCAATCATCAATCATCAATCATCAATCATCAATCATCAATCATCAATCATCAATCATCTATCATCAATTATCAATTATCAATCATCAATCATCAATCATCAATCATCAATCATCAATCATCAATCGTGAATCATCAATCATCAATCATCAATCATCAATCATCAATCATTTATCATCAATTATCAATCATCAATCATCAATCATCAATCATTATTCATCAATCATCAATCATCAATCATCAATCATCAATCACCAATCATCAATCATCAATCTTCAATCATCAATCATCAATCATCAATCATCAATCATCAATCATCAATCATAATCATCAGTCTAAAATTGTCAATAATCACATAACAATCATCGATCATCGATCATCAATTAACAATCATCAGTCACCAATCATCAGTCATCAATCATATATCCGCAATCATAAATCGTCAATCATCAATCATCAATCATCGATCACCAATAATCAATCATTAATCATCAATCATCAATCATCAATCATCAATCATCAATCATCAATCATCAATCATCAATCATCAATCATCAATCATCAATCATCAATCATCAATCATTAAGCTTCAATCATGAATCGTGAATCATCAATCATCAATCATCAATCATCAATCATCAATCATCAGTCATCAATCATCAATCCTGAATCCTCAATCCTCAATCCTCAATCATAAATCATCAATCATCAATCATCAATCATCAATCATCAATCATCAATCATCAATCATCGATCATCAATCATCAATCATCAATCATCAATCATCAATCATCAATCATCAATCATCAATCATCAATCATCAATCATAAATCATCAATCATCAATCATCAATCATCAATCATCAATCCTCAATCATCAATCATCAATCATCAATCATCAATCACCAATCATCAATGATCAATCATCAATCATCAATCATCAATCAGCAATCATCAGTCATCAGTCATCAATCACCAATAATCAATCACCAATCATCAGTCATCAATTATCAATCCTCAATCATAAATCGTCAATCATCAATCATCAATCATCAATCATCAATCATCAATCATCAATCATATATCAGCAATCATCAATCATCAATAATCAATCATCAATCATCAATCACCAATAATGAATCACCAATCATCAGTCATCAATAATCAATCCTCAATCATAAATCGTCAATCATCAATCATCAATCATCAATCATCAATCATCAATCGTCAATCATCAATCATCAATCATCAATCATCAATCATCAATCATAAATCATCAATCATCAATCATCAATCATCAATCATCAATCATCAATCATCAATCATCAATCATCTTTCATCAATCATCAATCATCAATCATCAATCATCAATCATCAATCATCAATCATAAATCATCAATCATCAATCATCAATCATCAATCATCAATCCTCAATCATCAATCATCAATCATCAATCACCAATCATCAATCATCAATCATCAATCAGCAATCATCAGTCATCAGTCATCAATCACCAATCATCAATCATCAATAATCAATCATCAATCATCAATCCTCAATCATAAATCGTCAATCATCAATCACCAATCATCAATCATCAATCAGCAATCATCAATCCTCAATCATCAATCATCAATCATCAATCATCAATCATCAATAACCAATCATCAATCATCAATCATCAATCATCAATCATCAATCATCAATCATCAATCATCAATCTTCAATCAGCAATCATCAATCATCAATAATCAATCATCACTCATCAATCACCAATAATCAATCACCAATCATCAATAATCAATCCTCAATCATAAATCGTCAATCATCAATCATCAATCATCAATCAGCAATCATCAGTCTTCAGTCATCAATCAGCAATCATCAATCATCAATCAGCAATCATCAATCATCAATCATCAATCACCAATCATCAATCATCAATCATCAATCATCAATCATCGATCATCAATCATCAATTATCAATCATCAATCATCAATCATCAATTATTAATCACCAATCATCAATCACCAATCATCAGTCATCAATAATCAATCCTCAATCATAAATCGTCAATCATCAATCATCAATCATCAATCATCAATCATCAATCATCAATCATCAATCATCAATCATCAATCATCAATCATCAATCATCAATCATCAATCATCAATCATCAATCATCAATCATCAATCATCAATCATCATTCATCAATCATCAATCATCAATCATCAATCATCAATCATCAATCATCAATCATCAATCATCAATCATCAATCATCAATCATCAATCATCAATCATCAATCATCAATCTTCAATCAGCAATCAGCAATCATCAATCATCAATAATCAATCATCGATCATCAATCATCAATAATCAATCATCAATCATCAATCATCAATCATCATCACCAATCATCATCACCAATCATCAGTCATCAATAATCAATCATCAATCCTCAATCCTCAATCATAAATCGTCAATCATCAATCATCAATCATCAATCATCAATCATCAATCATCAATCCTCAATCATAAATCGTCAATCATCAATCATCAATCATCAATCATCAATCATCAATCATCAATCATCATTCATCAATCATCAATCATCAATCATCAATCCTCAATCATAAATCGTCAATCATCAATCATCAATCATCAATCCTCAATCATCAATCATCAATCATCAATCATCAATCACCAATCATCAATCATCAATCATCAATCATCAATCATCAATCATCAATCAGCAATCATCAGTCATCAGTCATCAATCACCAATCATCAATCATCAATCATCAATCATCAATCATCAATCATCAATCATCAATCATCAATCATCAAGCATCAATCATCAATCATCAATCATCAATCATCAATCAGCAATCATCAATCCTCAATCCTCAATCATCAATCATCAATCATCAATAACCAATCATCAATCATCAATCATCAATCATCAATCATCAATCATCAATCATCAATCATCAATCATCAATCATCAATCATCAATCATCAATCATCAATCATCAATCATCAATCATCAATCTTCAATCAGCAATCATCAATCATCAATCACCAATCATCAATAATCAATCATCAATCATCAATCCTCAATCATAAATCGTCAATCATCAATCATCAATCATCAATCATCAATCAGCAATCATCAATCCTCAATCATCAATCATCAATCATCAATCATCAATAACCAATCATCAATCATCAATCATCAATCATCAATCATCAATCATCAATCATCAATCTTCAATCAGCAATCATCAATCATCAATAATCAATCATCAATCATCAATCACCAATAATCAATCACCAATCATCAGTCATCAATAATCAATCCTCAATCATAAATCGTCAATCATCAATCATCAATCATCAATCAGCAATCATCAGTCATCAGTCATCAATCGCCAATCATCAATCATCAATCAGCAATCATCAATCATCAATCATCAATCATCAATCATCAATCACCAATCATCAATCATCAATCATCAATCATCGATCATCAATCATCAATCATCAATCATCAATCATCAATCATCAATCATCAATCATCAATCATCAATCACCATCATCAGTCATCAATCATCAATCACCAATTACCAATCATCAATCATCAATCATCAATCATCAATCATCATTCATCAATCATCTATCATCAATCATCAATCACCAATCATCAATCATCAATCAACAATCATCAATCATCAATAATTAATCATCAATCATCAATTACCAATCATCAATCATCAATCATCAATCATCAATCATCAATCATCAATCATCAATCATCAGTCATCAATCATCAATCATCAATCATCAATCATCAATCATCAATCATCAATCATCAATCATCAATCATCAATCATCAATCATCAATCATCAATCATCAATCATCAATCATCAATCATCAATCATCAATCATCAATCATCAATCATCAACCATCAATCATATTTCATCAATCATCAATCATCAATCATCAATCATCAATCATCATTCATCAATCATCAATCATCAATCATCAATTATCAATCATCAATCATCAATCATCAATCATCAATCACCAATTATCAATCATCAATCATCAATCATCAATCATCATCCATCAATCATCTATCATCAATCATCAATCATCAATCAACGATCATCAATCATCAATAATCAATCATCAATCATCAATCATCAATCACCAATCATCAATCATCAATCATCAATCATTAATCATCAATCATCAATCATCAATCATCAATCATCAATCATCAATCATCAATCATCAATCATCAATCATCAATCATCAATCATCAATCATCAATCATCATTCATCAATTACCAATCAACAATCATCAATCATCAATAATCAATCATGAATCATGAATCATCAATCATCAATCATGAATCATGAATCAGCAATCATCAATCATCAATCATCAATCATCAATCATCTATTATCAATCATCAATCATTAATCAACAGTCATTAATTGTCAATCATCACTTAACAATCATAAATCGTCAATGATAAATCATCAATCATCGATCATCGCTCAACAATCATCAGTCATCAATCATCAATCTACAATCATAAATCGTCAATCATCAATCATCAATCATCAATAATCAATCATCAATCATCAATCATCAATCATCAATCATCAATCATCAATCATCAATCATCAATCATCAATCATCAATCATCAATCATCAATCATCAATCATCAATCATCAATCATCAAACATCATTCATCAATCATCAAGCATCAATCATCAATCATCAACCATCAATCATGAATCATGAATCATCAATCATCAATCATCAATCATCAATCATCAATCATCAATCATCGATCATCAATCACCAATCATCAATCATCAATCCTCAATCATAAATCATCAATCATCAATCATCAATCATCAATCATCAATCATCAATCATAAATCATCAATCATAAATCAGCAATCATCAATTATCAATCATCAATAATCAATAATCAATCATCAATCTTCAATTATTACTTAACAATCATTAATCATCAATAATAATTAATTAATAATCAATCATCAATCATCAATCATCTATGAACAATCATCAATCATCAATCATCAGTCATCAATCATCAATCATCAATCATCAAACATCAATATTTAATCAACAAACATCAATCATCAATTATCAATCATCAATAATTAATCATCAATCATCAATCGTCAACCATCTAACATCAATCATCAATCATGAATCATCAATCTTCAATCATGAATCATCAATCATCAATCATCAATCATCAATCATCAATCATCAATCATCAATCACCAATCATCAATTATCAATTATCAATCATCAATCATCAATCGATAATCATCAGTCATAAATTGTCAATCATCAATCATCACTTAACAATCATAAATCGTCAATCATCAATCCTGAATCCTAAATCATCAATCATCAATCATCAATCATCAATCATCAATCATCAATCATCAATCATCAATCATCAATCATCAATCATCAATCATCAATCATCAGTCATCATTCATCAATCATCAATCATCAATCATCAATCATCAATCATCAATCGTAAATCATCAATCATCAATCATCAATCATCAATCATCAATCATCAATCATCAATCATCAATCATCAATCATCAACCATCAATCATCAATCATCAATCATCTTTCATCAATCATCAATCATCAATGATCAATCATCAGTCATCAATCATCAAACATCAATCAGCAATCAACAATTATCAATTAGCAATTAACAATCATCAATCATTGATCACCAATCGTCAATCAGCAATCATCACTAACCAGTCACCAACTACAACTCTCACTTAATAATTTTCAATCATTCGTCGCCAATCTTCAATTATTACTTAACAATCATTAATCATCAATAATCAATAATCAATAATCAATCATCAATCTTCAGTTATTACTTAACAATCATTAATCATCAATAATCATTAATCAATAATCAATCATCAATCATCAATCATCAATCAACAATCATCAATCATCAATCATCAATCATCAATCATCAATCATCAATCATCAATATTGAATCAACAAACATCAATCATCAATTATCAATCATCAATTATCAATAACTAATCATAAGTCATCAATCGTCAATCATCAATCATCAATCATCAATCATGAATCATCAATCTTCAATCATGAATCATGAATCATCAATCATCAATCATCAATCATCAATCACCAATCATCAATTATCAATCATCAAGCGTCAATCATCAATCATCAATCGATAATCATCAGTCATAAATTGTCAATCATAAATCGTCAATCACCAATCATCAGTCATCAATAATCAATCCTCAATCATCAATCATCAATCATAAATCGTCAATCACCAATCATCAATCATCAATCATCAATCCTCAATCATAAATCGTCAATCATCAATCATCAATCATCAATCAGCAATCATCACTCATCAGTCATCAATCACCAATCATCAATCATCAATCAGCAATCATCAATCATCAATCATCAATCACCAATCATCAATCATCAATCATCAATCATCAATCATCGATCATCAATCATCAATCATCAATCATCAATCATCAATCATCAATCACCAATCATCAATCACCAATCATCAGTCATCAATAATCAATCCTCAATCATAAATCATCAATCAGCAATCATCAATCATCAATCATCAATCATCAATCATCAATCATCAATCATCAATCATCAATCATCAATCATCAATCATCAATCATCAATCATCATTCATCAATCATCAATCATCAATCATCAATCATAAATCGTCAATCACCAATCATCAGTCATCAATAATCAATCCTCAATCATAAATCGTCAATCATCAATCATCAATCATCAATCATCAATCATCAGTCATCAGTCATCAATCACCAATCATCAATCATCAATCAGCAATCATCAATCATCAATCATCAATCACCAATCATCAATCATCAATCATCAATCATCAATCATCAATCATCAATCATCAATAATCAATCATCGATCATAAATCATCAATCATCAATCATCAATCATCAATCATCAATCATCAATCATCAGTCATCAATCATAAATCGTCAATCACCAATCATCAGTCATCAATAATCAATCCTCAATCATAAATCGTCAATCATCAATCATCAATCATCAATCAGCAATCATCAGTCATCAGTCATCAATCACCAATCATCAATCATCAATCATCAAGCAGCAATCATCAATCATCAATCACCAAAAATCAATCATCAATCATCAATCATCAATCATCGATCATCAATCATCAATCATCAATCATCAATCATCAATCATCAATCATCAATCATCAATCATCAATCACCAATCATCAATCACCAATCATCAGTCATCAATAATCAATCCTCAATCATAAATCGTCAATCATCAATCATCAATCATCAATCATCATCAATCATCAATCATCAATCATCAATCATCAATCATCAATCATCAATCATCAATCATCATTCATCAATCATCAATCATCAATCATCAATCATCAATCATCAATCATCAATCATCAATCTTCAATCAGCAATCATCAATCATCAATAATCAATCATCGATCATCAATCATCAATAATCAATCATCAATCATCATCAATCATCAATCACCAATCATCAATCACCAATCATCAGTCATCAATAATCAATCATCAATCATCAATCCTCAATCATAAATCGTCAATCATCAATCATCAATCATCAATCATCAATCATCAATCCTCAATCATAAATCGTCAATCATCAATCATCAATCATCAATCATCAATCATCAATCATCAATCATCAATCATCAATCATCAATCATCAATCATCAATCATCATTCATCAATCATCAATCATCAATCATCAATCATCAATCATCAATCATCAATCATCAATCATCAATCATCAATCATCATTCATCAATCATCAATCATCAATCATCAATCCTCAATCATAAATCGTCAATCATCAATCATCAATCATCAATCATCAATCATCAATCATCAATCATCAATCATTGATCATCAATCATCAATCATCAATCATCAATCATCAATCATCAATCATCAATCACCAATCATCAATCATCAATCACCAATCATCAGTCATCAATAATCAATCATCAATCACCAATCATCAATCACCAATCATCAGTCATCAATAATCAATCCTCAATCATAAATCGTCAATCATCAATCATCAATCATCAATCATCATCAATCATCAATCATCAATCATCAATCATCAATCATCATTCATCAATCATCAATCATCAATCATCAATCATCAATCATCAATCATCAATCATCAATCATCAATCATCAATCATCAATCATCAATCTTCAATCAGAAATCATCAATCATCAATAATCAATCATCGATCATCAATCATCAATAATCAATCATCAATCATCAATCATCAATCATCAATCATCAATCATCAATCATCAATCACCAATCATCAATCACCAATCATCAGTCATCAATAATCAATCGTCAATCATCAATCATCAATCATCAATCCTCAATCATCAATCATCAATCATCAATCATCAATCACGAATCATCAATCATCAATCATCAATCATCAATCATCAATCATCAATCAGCAATCATCAGTCATCAGTCATCAATCACCAATCATCAATCATCAATAATCAATCATCAATCATCAATCATCAATCATCAATCATCAATCATCAATCATCAATCATCAATCATCAATCATCAATCATCAATCATCAATCATCAATCATCATTCATCAATCAGCAATCATCAATCATCAATCATCAATCCTCAATCATAAATCGTCAATCATCAATCATCAATCATCAATCATCAATCATCAATCATCAATCATCAATCATCAATCATCAATCATCGATCATCAATCATCAATCATCAATCATCAATCATCAATCACCAATCATCAATCATCAATCATCAATCATCACTTAACAATCATAAATCGTCAATCATCAATCATCAATCATCAATCATCAATCATCAATCAGCAATCATCAATCCTCAATCATCAATCATCAATCATCAATCATCAATAACCAATCATCAATCATCAATCATCAATCATCAATCATCAATCATCAATCATCAATCATCAATCATCAATCATCAATCATCAATCATCAATCATCAATCATCAATCATCTATCATCAATCATCAATCATCAATCATCAATCATCAATCATCAATCATAAATCATAAATCATCAATCATCAATCATCAATCATCAATCATCAATCCTCAATCATCAATCATCAATCATCAATCATCAATCACCAATCATCAATCATCAATCATCAATCATCAATCATCAATCATCAATCATCAATCAGCAATCATCAGTCATCAGTCAGCAATCACCAATCATCAATCATCAATAATCAATCATCTATCCTCAATCAGAAATCGTCAATCATCAATCATCAATCATCAATCATCAATCAGCAATCATCAATCCTCAATCATCAATCATCAATCATCAATAACCAATCATCAATCATCAATCATCATCATCAATCATCGATCATCAATCATCAATCATCAATCATCAATCATCAATCACCAATCATCAATCATCAATCATCAATCACCAATCATCAATCATCAATCACCAATCATCAGTTATCAATAATCAATCCCTCAATCATAAATCATCAATCATCAATCATCAATCATCAATCATCAATCATCAATCATCAATCATCAATCATCAATCATCAATCATCAATCATCAATCATCAATCTTCAATCAGCAATCATCAATCATCAATAATCAATCATCAATCATCAATCATCAATCACCAATAATCAATCACCAATCATCAGTCATCAATAATCAATCCTCAATCATAAATCATCAATCATCAATCATCAATCATCAATCATCAATCATCAATCATCAATCATCAATCATCAATCATCAATCATCAATCATCAATCATCAATCATCAATCATCAATCATCAATCATCTATCATCAATCATCAATCATCAATCATCAATCATCAATCATAAATCATCAATCATCAATCATCAATCATCAATCATCAATCCTCAATCATCAATCATCAATCATCAATCATCAATCACCAATCATCAATCATCAATCATCAATCATCAATCATCAATCAGCAATTATCAGTCATCAGTCATCAATCACCAATCATCAATCATCAATAATCAATCATCAATCATCAATCCTCAATCAGAAATCGTCAATCATCAATCATCAATCATCAATCATCAATCATCAATCATCAATCAGCAATCATCAATCCTCAATCATCAATCATCAATCATCAATAACCAATCATCAATCATCAATCATCAATCATCAATCATCAATGATCGATCATCAATCATCAATCATCATCATCAATCATCAATCACCAATCATCAATCATCAATCATCAATCACCAATCATCAATCATCAATCACTAATCATCAGTTATCAATAATCAATCCTCAATCATAAATCATCAATCATCAATCATCAATCATCAATCATCAAATCATCAATCATCAATCATCAATCATCAATCATCAATCATCAATCATCAATCATCAATCATCATCATCATTCTTCAATCAGCAATCATCAATCATCAATAATCAATCATCAATCATCAATCATCAATCACCAATAATCAATCACCAATCATCAGTCATCAATAATCAATCCTCAATCATAAATCGTCAATCATCAATCATCAATCATCAATCATCAATTAGCAATCATCAATCATCAATCATCAATCATCAATCACCAATCATCAATCATCAATCATCAATCATCAATCATCAATCATCAATCATCAATCATCAATCATCAATCATCAATCATCAATCATCAATCATCAATCATCAATCATCAATCATCAATCATCAATCATCAATCATCAATCATCTATCATCAATCATCAATCATCAATCATCAATCATCAATCATCAATCATCAATCATAAATCATCAATCATCAATCATCAATCATCAATCATCAATCCTCAATCATCAATCATCAATCATCAATCATCAATCACCAATCATCAATCATCAATCATCAATCATCAATCAGCAATCATCAGTCATCAGTCATCAATCACCAATCATCAATCATCAATAATCAATCATCAATCATCAATCCTCAATCATAAATCGTCAATCATCAATCATCAATCATCAATCATCAATCATCAATCATCAATCAGCAATCATCAATCCTCAATAATCAATCATCAATCATCAATAACCAATCATCAATCATCAATCATCAATCATCAATCATCGATCATCAATCATCAATCATCAATCATCAATCATCAATCACCAATCATCAATCATCAATCATCAATCACCAATCATCAATCATCAATCACCAATCATCAGTTATCAATAATCAATCCTCAATCATAAATCATCAATCATCAATCATCAATCATCAATCATCAATCATCAATCATCAATCATCAATCATCAATCTTCAATCAGCAATCATCAATCATCAATAATCAATCATCAATCATCAATCACCAATAATCAATCACCAATCATCAGTCATCAATAATCAATCCTCAATCATAAATCGTCAATCATCAATCATCAATCATCAATCAGCAATCATCAGTCATCAGTCATCAATCACCAATCATCAATCATCAATCAGCAATCATCAATCATCAATCACCAATCATCAATCATCAATCATCAATCATCAATCATCGATCATCAATCATCAATCATCAATCATCAATCATCAATCATCAATCATCAATCATCAATCACCAATCATCAATCATCAATCACCAATCATCAGTTATCAATAATCATTCCTCAATCATAAACCATCAATCATCAATCATCAATCATCAATCATCAATCATCAATCTTCAATCAGCAATCATCAATCATCAATAATCAATCATCAATCATCAATCATCAATCACCAATAATCAATCACCAATCATCGGTCATCAATAATCAATCCTCAATCATAAATCGTCAATCATCAATCATCAATCATCAATCATCAATCATCAATCATCAATCATCAATCATCAATCATCAATCATCAATCATCAATCATCAATCATCAATCATCAATCATCAATCATCAATCATCAATCATCAATCATCAATCATCAATCATCAATCATCTATCATCAATCATCAATCATCAATCATCAATCATCAATCATAAATCATCAATCATCAATCATCAATCATCAATCATCAATCCTCAATCATCAATCATCAATCATCAATCATCAATCACCAATCATCAATCATCAATCAGCAATCATCAGTCATCAGTCATCAATCACCAATCATCAATCATCAATAATCAATCATCAATCATCAATCCTCAATCATAAATCGTCAATCATCAATCATCAATCATCAATCATCAATCATCAATCATCAATCATCAATCATCAATCATCAATCATCAATCATCAATCAGCAATCATCAATCCTCAATCATCAATCATCAATCATCAATAACCAATCATCAATCATCAATCATCAATCATCAATCATCAATCATCAATCATCAATCATCAATCATCAATCATCAATCATCAATCTTCAATCAGCAATCATCAATCATCAATAATCAATCATCAATCATCAATCACCAATAATCAATCACCAATCATCAGTCATCAATAATCAATCCTCAATCATAAATCGTCAATCATCAATCATCAATCATCAATCAGCAATCATCAGTCATCAGTCATCAATCACCAATCATCAATCATCAATCAGCAATCATCAATCATCAATCATCAATCACCAATCATCAATCATCAATCATCAATCATCAATCATCGATCATCAATCATCAATCATCAATCATCAATCATCAATCATCAATCATCAATCATCAATCATCAATCATCATTCATCAATCATCAATCATCAATCATCAATTATCAATCATCAATCATCAATCATCAATCATCAATCATCAATCATCAATCATCAATCATCAATCATCAATCATCAATCATCAATCATCAATCATCAGTCATCAATCATCAATCATCAATCATCAATCATCAATCATCAATCATCAATCGTAAATCGTAAATCATCAATCATCAATCATAACTCATCAATCATCAATCATCAATCATCAATCATCAATCATCAATCATCAATCATCAACCATCAATCATCAATCATCAATCATCTTTCATCAATCATCAATCATCAATGATCAATCATCAGTCATCAATCATCAAACATCAATCAGCAATCAACAATTATCAATTAGCAATTAACAATCATCAATCATCTTCATCTTCGAACAATCTTCAGTCATCAATCATCAATCCTCATTCATAAATCGTCAATCATCAATCACCAATCACCAATCACCAATCATCAATCATCAATCATCAATCATCAATCATCAATCATCAATCATCAATTATCAATCATCAATCGCCAATCATCAATCGATAATCATCAGTCATTAATTGTCAATCATCAATCATCGATCATCAATCATCAATCATCAATCATCAATCATCAATAACAATCATCAATCATCAATCATCAATCATCAATCATCAATCATCACTCATCAATCATCAATCATCAATCATCAATCATCAATCATCAATCATCAATCATCAATCATCAATCATCAATCATCAATCATCAATCATCAATCATCAATCATCAATCATCAATCATCAATCATCAATCATCAATCATCACTCATCAATCATCAATTATCAATCATCAATCATCAATCATCAGTCATCAATCATCAATCATCAATCATCGATCATCAATCATCAATCATCAATCATCAATCATCAATCATCAATCATCAATTCATCAATCATCAATCATCAATCATCAATCATCAATCGTCAATCATCAATCATCAATCATAAATCATCAATCATCAATCGCCAATCATCAATCATCAATCATCAATCATGAATGGGCAATGATCAACCATCAATCATCGATCATGAATCATGAATCACCAATCATCAATCATCAATCATCAATCATCAATCATCAATCAGCAATCATCAGTCATCAATCATCAATCATCAATTCATCAATCATCAATCATCAATCATCAATCATCAATCATCAATCATCAATCATCAATCATCAATCATCAATCATCAATCATCAAGCATCAATCATCAATCATCAATAATCAATCACGAATCATGAATCACCAGTCATCAATCACCAATCATCAATCACCAATCATCAATCATCAATCATCAATCATCAATCATCAATCATCAATCATCAATCATCAATCATCAATCATCAATCATCAATCATCAATCATCAATCATCAATCATCAATCATCAATCATCAATCATCAATCATCAATCATCAATCATCAATCATCAATCATCAATCATCAATCATCAATCATCAATCATCAATCCTCAATCATCAATCATCAATCATCAATCATCAATCATCAATCATCAATCATCAATCATCAATCATCAATCATCAATCATCAATCATCAATCATCAATCATCAATCATCAATCATCAATCATCAATCATCAATCATCAATCATCAATCATCAATCATCAATCATAAATCATCAATCATCAATCATCAATCATCAATCATCAATCATCAATCAGCAATCATCGATCATCAATCACCAATCATCAATCATCAATCATCAATCATCAAACATCAATCATCAATCATCAATCATCAATCATCAATCATCAATCATCAATCATCAATCATCAATCATCAATCATCAATCATCAATCATCAATCATCAATCATCAATCATCAATCATCAATCATCAATCATCAATCATCAATTATCAATCATCAATCGCCAATCATCAATCGATAATAATCAGTCATTAATTGTCAATCATCAATCATCGATCATCAATCATCAATCATCAATCATCAATCATCAATCATCAATCATCAATCATCAATAACAATCATCAATCATCAATCATCAATCATCAATCATCAATCATCAATCATCAATCATCAATCATCAATCATCAATCATCAATCATCAATCATCAATCATCAATCATCAATCATCAATCATCAATCATCAATCATCAATCATCAATCATCAATCATCAATCATCAATCATCACTCATCAATCATCAATCATCAATCATCAATCATCAATCATCAATCATCAGTCATCAATCATCAATCATCAATCATCGATCATCAATCATCAATCATCAATCATCAATCATCAATCATCAATCATCAATTCATCAATCATCAATCATCAATCATCAATCATCAATCATCGATCGTCAATCATCAATCATTAATCATCAACCATCAATCATCAATCATCAATCATCAATCATCAATCATCAATCATCAATCATCAATCATCAATCATCAATCATCAATCACCAATCATCAATCATCAATCATCAATCATCAATCATCAATCATCAATCATCAATCATCAATAATCAATCATCAATCATCAATCATCCATCATCAATCATCAATCATCAATCATTAATCATCAACCATCAATCTTCAATCATCAATCATCAATCATCAATCATCAATCTTCAATCATGAATAATCAATCATCAATCAGCAATCATCAGTCATCAGTCATCAATCACCAATCATCAATCATCAATAATCAATCATCAATCATCAATCCTCAATCATAAATCGTCAATCATCAATCATCAATCATCAATCATCAATCATCAATCATCAATCATCAATCATCAATCATCAATCATCAATCATCAATCAGCAATCATCAATCCTCAATCATCAATCATCAATCATCAATAACCAATCATCAATCATCAATCATCAATCATCAATCATCAATCATCAATCATCAATCATCAATCATCAATCATCAATCTTCAATCAGCAATCATCAATCATCAATAATCAATCATCAATCATCAATCACCAATAATCAATCACCAATCATCAGTCATCAATAATCAATCCTCAATCATAAATCGTCAATCATCAATCATCAATCATCAATCAGCAATCATCAGTCATCAGTCATCAATCACCAATCATCAATCATCAATCAGCAATCATCAATCATCAATCATCAATCACCAATCATCAATCATCAATCATCAATCATCAATCATCGATCATCAATCATCAATCATCAATCATCAATCATCAATCATCAATCATCAATCATCAATCATCAATCATCATTCATCAATCATCAATCATCAATCATCAATTATCAATCATCAATCATCAATCATCAATCATCAATCATCAATCATCAATCATCAATCATCAATCATCAATCATCAATCATCAATCATCAATCATCAATCATCAGTCATCAATCATCAATCATCAATCATCAATCATCAATCATCAATCATCAATCGTAAATCGTAAATCATCAATCATCAATCATAACTCATCAATCATCAATCATCAATCATCAATCATCAATCATCAATCATCAATCATCAACCATCAATCATCAATCATCAATCATCTTTCATCAATCATCAATCATCAATGATCAATCATCAGTCATCAATCATCAAACATCAATCAGCAATCAACAATTATCAATTAGCAATTAACAATCATCAATCATTGATCACCAATCGTCAATCAGCAATCATCACTAACCAGTCACCAACTACAACTCTCACTTAATAATTTTCAATCATTCGTCGCCAATCTTCAATTATTACTTAACAATCATTAATCATCAATAATCAATAATCAATAATCAATCATCAATCTTCAGTTATTACTTAACAATCATTAATCATCAATAATCATTAATCAATAATCAATCATCAATCATCAATCAACAATCATCAATCATCAATCATCAATCATCAATCATCAATCATCAATCATCAATATTGAATCAACAAACATCAATCATCAATTGTCAATCATCAATTATCAATAACTAATCATCAGTCATCAATCGTCAATCATCAATCATCAATCATCAATCATGAATCATCAATCTTCAATCATGAATCATGAATCATCAATCATCAATCATCAATCATCAATCACCAATCATCAATTATCAATCATCAAGCGTCAATCATCAATCGATAATCATCAGTCATAAATTGTCAATCATCAATCATCACTTAACAATCATAAATCGTCAATCATCAATCATCAATCATCGATCACCAACCAACAATCATCAGTCATCAATCATCAATCATCAATCATCAATCATCAATCATCAATCATCAATCATCAATCATCTATCATCAATCATCAATCATCAATCATCAATCATCAATCATCAATCATCAATCATCAATCATCAATCATCAATCATCAATCATCAATCATCAATCATCAATCATCAATCATCAATCATCAATCATCAATCATCAATCATCAATCATCAATCATCAATCATCAATCATCAATCATCTATCATCAATCATCAATCATCAATCATCTATCATCAATCATCAATCATCAATCATCAATCATCAATCATTAATCATCAACCATCAATCATCAATCATCAATCATCAATCATCAATCATCAATCATCAATCATCAATCATCAATCATCAATCATCAATCATCAATCATCAATCACCAATCATCAATCATCAATCATCAATCATCAATCATCAATCATCAATCATCAATCATCAATAATCAATCATCAATCATCAATCATCCATCATCAATCATCAATCATCAATCATTAATCATCAACCATCAATCTTCAATCATCAATCATCAATCATCAATCATCAATCATCAATCTTCAATCATGAATAATCAATCATCAATCATCAATCATCAATCATCAATCATCAATCATCAATCATCAATCATCAATCATCAATCATCAATCATCAATCATCAATCATCAATCATCAATCATCAATCATCAATCATCAATCATCAATCATCATCATTCATCAATCATCCATCATCAATCATCAATCATCAATCATCAATCATCAATCATCAATCATCAATCATCAATCATCAATCATCAATCATAAATCGTCAATCATCAATCATCAATCATCAATCATCAATCATCAATCTTCAATCATGAATCATGAATCATCAATCATCAATCATCAATCATCAATCATCAATCATCAATCATCAATCATCAATCATCAATCATCACTCATCAATCATCAATCATCAATCATCAATCATCAATCATCAATCATCAATCATCAATCATCAATCATCAATCATCAATCATCAAACATCAATCACCAATCATCAATCATCAATCATCAATCATCAATCATCAATCAACAATCATCAATCATCAATCATCAATCATGAATCATCAATCTTCAATCATGAATCATCAATCATCAATCATCAATAATCAATCATCAATCATCAATCATCAATCATCAATCATCAATCATCAATCATCAATCAGCAATCATCAATCATCAATCATCAATCATCAATCATCAATCATCAATCATCAATCATAAATCATCAATCATCAATTATCAAACATCAATCGTCAATCATCAATCGATAATCATCAGTCATTAATTATCAATAATTAATCATCAGTTAACAATCATAAATCGTCAATCATCAATCATCGATCATCAATCAACAATCTTCAGTCATCAATCATCAATCCTCATTCATAAATCGTCAATCATCAATCACCAATCACCAATCACCAATCATCAATCATCAATCATCAATCATCAATCATCAATCATCAATCATCAATTATCAATCATCAATCGCCAATCATCAATCGATAATCATCAGTCATTAATTGTCAATCATCAATCATCGATCATCAATCATCAATCATCAATCATCAATCATCAATAACAATCATCAATCATCAATCATCAATCATCAATCATCAATCATCACTCATCAATCATCAATCATCAATCATCAATCATCAATCATCAATCATCAATCATCAATCATCAATCATCAATCATCAATCATCAATCATCAATCATCAATCATCAATCATCAATCATCAATCATCAATCATCAATCATCAGTCATCAATCATCAATTATCAATCATCAATCATCAATCATCAGTCATCAATCATCAATCATCAATCATCGATCATCAATCATCAATCATCAATCATCAATCATCAATCATCAATCATCAATTCATCAATCATCAATCATCAATCATCAATCATCAATCGTCAATCATCAATCATCAATCATAAATCATCAATCATCAATCGCCAATCATCAATCATCAATCATGAATGGGCAATGATCAACCATCAATCATCGATCATGAATCATGAATCACCAATCATCAATCATCAATCATCAATCATCAATCATCAATCAGCAATCATCAGTCATCAATCATCAATCATCAATTCATCAATCATCAATCATCAATCATCAATCATCAATCATCAATCATCAATCATCAATCATCAATCATCAATCATCAAGCATCAATCATCAATCATCAATAATCAATCACGAATCATGAATCACCAGTCATCAATCACCAATCATCAATCACCAATCATCAATCATCAATCATCAATCATCAATCATCAATCATCAATCATCAATCATCAATCATCAATCATCAATCATCAATCATCAATCATCAATCATCAATCATCAATCATCAATCATCAATCATCAATCATCAATCATCAATCATCAATCATCAATCATCAATCATCAATCATCAATCATCAATCATCAATCCTCAATCATCAATCATCAATCATCAATCATCAATCATCAATCATCAATCATCAATCATCAATCATCAATCATCAATCATCAATCATCAATCATCAATCATCAATCATCAATCATCAATCATCAATCATCAATCATCAATCATCAATCATCAATCATAAATCATCAATCATCAATCATCAATCATCAATCATCAATCATCAATCAGCAATCATCGATCATCAATCACCAATCATCAATCATCAATCATCAATCATCAAACATCAATCATCAATCATCAATCATCAATCATCAATCATCAATCATCAATCATCAATCATCAATCATCAATCATCAATCATCAATCATCAATCATCAATCATCAATCATCAATCATCAATCATCAATCATCAATCATCAATCATCAATTATCAATCATCAATCGCCAATCATCAATCGATAATAATCAGTCATTAATTGTCAATCATCAATCATCGATCATCAATCATCAATCATCAATCATCAATCATCAATCATCAATCATCAATAACAATCATCAATCATCAATCATCAATCATCAATCATCAATCATCAATCATCAATCATCAATCATCAATCATCAATCATCAATCATCAATCATCAATCATCAATCATCAATCATCAATCATCAATCATCAATCATCAATCATCAATCATCAATCATCAATCATCAATCATCAATCATCAATCATCACTCATCAATCATCAATCATCAATCATCAATCATCAATCATCAATCATCAGTCATCAATCATCAATCATCAATCATCGATCATCAATCATCAATCATCAATCATCAATCATCAATCATCAATCATCAATTCATCAATCATCAATCATCAATCATCAATCATCAATCATCGATCGTCAATCATCAATCATCAATCATAAATCATCAATCATCAATCGCCAATCATCAATCATCAATCATCAATCATGAATGGGCAATGATCAACCATCAATCATCGATCATGAATCATGAATCACCAATCATCAATCATCAATCATCAATCATCAATCATCAATCATCAATCATCAATCATCAATCAGCAATCATCAATCATCAATCATCAATCATCAATTCATCAATCATCAATCATCAATCATCAATCATCAATCATCAATCATCAATCATCAATCATCAATCATGAATCAGCAATCATCAATCATCAATCATCAATCATCAATAATCAATCACGAATCATGAATCACCAGTCATCAATCATCAATCACCAATCACCAATCATCAATCATCAATCATCAATCATCAATCATCAATCATCAATCACCAATCATCAATCATCAATCATCAATCATCAATCATCAATCATCAATCATCAATCATCAATCATCAATCATCAATCATCAATCATCAATCATCAATCATCAATCATCAATCATCAATCATCTATCATCAATCATCAATCATCAATCATCAATCATCAATCATCAATCATCAATCATCAATCATCAATCATCAATCATCAATCATCAATCATCAATCATCAATCATCAATTATCAATCATCAATCATCAATCATCAACCATCAATCACCAGTCTTCAATCATCAATCATCAATCATCAATCAGCAATCATCAGTCATCAATCAGTAATCATCAATCATCAATCATCAATCATCAGTTATCAATCGTCAATCATCAATCATCAATCATCAATCATCAATCATCAATCATCAATCATCAATCATCAATCATCAATCATCAATCATCAATCATCAATCATCAATCATCAATCATCAATCATCAATCATCAATCATCAATTATCAATCATCAATCATCAATCATCAATCATCAATCATCAATCACCAGTCATAAATCATCAATCATCAATCATCAATCAGCAATCATCAGTCATCAATCACTAATCATCAATCATCAATCATCAATCATCAATCATCAATCATCAATCATCAATCATCAATCATCAATCATCAATCATCAATCATCAATCATCAATCATCAATCATCAATCATCAATCATCAATCATCAATCATCAATCATCAATCATCAATCATCAATCATCAATCATCAATCATTAATCATCAATCATCAATCATCAATCATCAATCATCAATTATCAATCGTCAATCATCAATCATCAATCATCGATCATCAATCAACAATCATCAATCATCAATCATCAATCCTCAATCATAAATCATCAATCATCAATCATCAATCATCAATCATCAATCATCAATCATCAATCATCAATCACTAATCATCAATCATCAATCATCAATCCTCAATCATAAATCATCAATCATCAATCATCAATCATCAATCATCAATCATCAATCACTAATCATCAATCATCAATCATCAATCATCAATCATCAATCATCAATCATCAATCATCAATCATCAATCATCAATCATCAATCATCAATCATCAATCATCAATCATCAATCATCAATCATCAATCATCAATCATCAATCATCAATCATCAATTATCAATCATCAATCATCAATCATCAATCATCAATCATCAATCATGAATCATCAATCATCAATCGTCAATCATCAATCATCAATCAGCAATCATCAACCATCAATAATCAATCATCAATCACCAATCATAAATCATCAATCATCAATCATCAATCATCATTCACTAATCATCAATCATCAATCATCAATCATCAATCATCAATCATCAATCATCAATCATCAATCATCAATTATCAATCATCAATCATCAATCATCAATCATCAATCATCAATCGTCAATCATCAATCATCAATCATCAATCATGAATCAGCAATCATCAACCATCAATAATCAATCATCAATCACCAATCATCAATCATCAATCATCAATCATCAATCATCAATCATCAATCATCAATCATCAATCATCAATCATCAATCATGAATCAGCTATCATCAATCATGAATCATCAATCATCAATCATCAATCACCAATCATCAATCATCGATCATGAATCATGAATCATGAATCACCAATCATCAATCATCAGTCATCAATCATCAATCATCAATCATCAATCATCAAACATCAATCAGCAATCATCAGTCATCAATCATCAATCATCAATTCATCAATCATCAATCATCAATCATGAATCAGCAATCATCAATCATCAATCATCAATCACCAATCATCAATCATCGATCACGAATAATGAATCACCAGTCATAAATCATCAATCATCAATTATCAATCAGCAATCATCGGTCATGAATCACTAATCATCAATCATCAATCATCAATCATCAATCATCAATCATCAATCATCAATCATCAATCATCAATCATCAATCATCAATCATCAATCATCAATCATCAATCATCAATCATCAATCATCAATCATCAATCATCAATCATCAACCATCAATCATCAATCATCAATCATCAATCATCAATCATCAATCATCAATCATCAATCATCAATCATCAATCATCAATCATCAATCATCAATCATCAATCATCAATCATCAATCATCAATCATCAATCATCAATCATCAATCATCAATCATCAATCATCAATCATCAATCATCAATTATCAATCATCAATCATCAATCATCAATCATCAATCATCAATCATCAATCGTCAATCATCAATCATCGATCATCAATCTTCAATCATCAATCATCAATCTTCAATCATCAATCATCAACCATCAATCATGAATTAGCAATCATCATTCATCAATCATCAATCACCAATCATCAATCATCGATCATGAATCATGAATCACCAATCATCAATCATCAATCATCAAACATCAATCATCAATCAGCAATCATCAGACATCAATCATCAATCATCAATTCATCAATCATCAATCATGAATCATCAATCATCAACCATCAATCATCAATCATCAATCATCAATCATCAATCACCAATCATCAATCATCGATCATGAATCATGAATCACCAATCATCAATCATCAATCATCAATCATCAATCATCAATCAGCAATCATCAGTCATCAATCATCAATCATCAATTCATCAATCATCAATCATCAATCATCAATCATCAATCATCAATCATGAATCAGCAATCATCAATCATCAATCATCAATCATCAATCACGAATCATGAATCACCAGTCATCAATCATCAATCACCAATCACCAATCACCAATCATCAATCACCAATCACCAATCATCAATCATCAATCTACAATCATCAATCATCAATCATCAATCATCAATCATCAATCATCAATCATCAATCATCAATCATCAATCATCAATCATCAATTATCAATCAGCAATCATCAATCATCAATCATCAATCACCAGTCATCAATCATCAATCATCAATCATCAATCAGCAATCATCAGTCATCAATCACTAATCATCAATCATCAATCATCAATCATCAAACATCAATCGTCAATCATCAATCATCAATCATCAATCATCAATCATCAATCATCAATCATCAATCATCAATCATCAATCATCAATCATCAATCATCAATCATCAATCATCAATCATCAATCATCAATCATCAATCATCAATCATCAATCATCAATCATCAATCATCAATTATCAATCATCAATCATCAATCATCAATCACCAGTCATAAATCATCAATCATCAATCATCAATCATCAATCAGCAATCATCAGTCATCAATCACTAATCATCAATCATCAATCATCAATCATCAATCATCAATCATCAATCATCAATCATCAATCATCAATCATCAATTATCAATCGTCAATCATCAATCATCAATCATCGATCATCAATCAACAATCATCAATCATCAATCATCAATCCTCAATCCTCAATCATAAATCATCAATCATCAATCATCAATCATCAATCATCAATCATCAATCATCAATAATCAATCATCAATCAGTAATCATCAATCATCAATCATCAATCATCAATCATCAATCATCAATCATCAATCATCAATCATCAATCATCAATCATCAATCATCAATCATCAATCATCAATCATCAATCATCAATTATCAATCATCAATCATCAATCATCAATCATCAATCATCAATCATCAATCGTCAATCATCAATCATCAATCATCAATCATCAATCATCAATCAGCAATCATCAACCATCAATAATCAATCATAAATCACCAATCATAAATCATCAATCATCAATCATCAATCATCAATCATCAATCATCAATCATCAATCATCAATCATCAATCATCATTCACTAATCATCAATCATCAATCATCAATCATCAATCATCAATCATCAATCATCAATCATCAATCATCAATCATCAATCATCAATCATCAATCATCAATCATCAATCATCAATCATCAATCATCAATCATCAATTATCAATCATCAATCATCAATCATCAATCATCAATCATTAATCATCAATCATCAATCGTCAATCATCAATCATCAATCATCAATCATCAATCATGAATCAGCAATCATCAACCATCAATAATCAATCATCAATCACCAATCATCAATCATCAATCATCAATCATCAATAATCAATCATCAATCATCAATCATCAATCATCAATCATCAATCATGAATCAGCAATCATCAATCATCAATCATCAATCATCAATCATCAATCATCAATCATCAATCACCAATCATCAATCATCGATCATGAATCATGAATCACCAATCATCAATCATCAATCATCTGTCATCAATCATCAATCATCAATCATCAAACATCAATCAGCAATTATCAGTCATCAATCATCAATCATCAATTCATCGATCATCAATCATCAATCATCAATCATCGATCATCAATCATCAATCATCAATCATCAATCATCAATCATAAATCATCAATCATGAATCAGCAATCATCAATCATCAATAATCAATCACGAATCATGAATCACCAGTCATCAACCATCAATCACCAATCACCAATCACCAATCATCAATCATCAATCATCAATCATCAATCATCAGTCATCAATCATCAATCATCAATCATCAATCATCAATCATCAATCATTAATCATCAATCATCAATCATCAATCATCAATCATCAATCATCAATCATCAATCATCAATCATCAATAATCAATAATCAATCATCAATCATCAATCATCAATCACCAGTCACAAATCATCAATCATCTATCATCAATCATCAATCAGCAATCATCAGTCATCAATCACTAATCATCAATCATCAATCATCAATCATCAATCATCAATCATCAATCGTCAATCATCAATCATCAATCATCAATCATCAATCATCAATCATCAATCATCAATCATCAATCATCAATCATCAATCATCAATCATCAATCATCAATCATCAATCATCAATCATCAATCATCAATCATCAATTATCAATTATCAATCATCAATCATCAATCGTCAATCATCAATCATCAATCATCGATCATCAATCAACAATCATCAACTATCAATCATCAATCCTCAATCATAAATCATCAATCATCAATCATCAATCATCAATCATCAATTACTAATCATCAATCATCAATCATCAATCATCAATCATGAATCATCAATCATCAATCATCAATCATCAATCATCAATCATCAATCATCAATCATCAATCATCAATCATCAATCATCAATCATCAATCATCAATCATCAATCATCAATCATCAATCATCAATCATCAATCATCAATCATCAATCATCAATCATCAATCATCAATCATCAATCATCAATCATCAATCATCAATCATCAATCATCAATCATCAATCATCAATCATCAATCATCAATCATCAATCATCAATCATCAATCATCAATCATCAATCATCAATCATCAATCATGAATCAGCAATCATCAACCATCAATAATCAAAAATCAATCACCAATCATCAATAATCAATCATCAATCATCAATCATCAATCATCAATCATCAATCATCAATCATCAATCATCAATCATCAATCATCAATCATCAATCATCAATCATCAATCATCAATCATCAACCATCAATCGTCAATCATCAATCATCAATCATGAATCAGCAATCATCAACCATCAATAATCAATCATCAATCACCAATCATCAATCATCAATCATCAATCATGAATCACCAGTCATAAATCATCAATCATCAATCATCAATCAGCAATCATCAGTCATCAATCACTAATCATCAATCATCAATCATCAATCATCAATCATCAATCATGAATCAACAATCATAATTAATCAATCTTCAATCATCAATCATCAATCATCAATCATCAATCATCAATCATCAATCATCAATCATCAATCATCAATCACCAGTCATAAATCATCAATCATCAATCATCAATCATCAATCATCAATCATCAATCATCAATCATAAATCATCAATCATCAATCATCAATCATCAATCATCAATTATCAATCATCAATCATCAATCATCAATCACCAGTCATAAATCATCAATCATCAATCAGCAATCATCAGTCATCAATCACTAATCATCAATCATCAATCATCAATCATCAATCATCAATCATCAATCATCAGTCATCAATCACTAATCATCAATCATCAATCATCAATCATCAATCATTAATCATCAATCATCAATCATCAATCATCAATCATCAATCATCAATCATGAATCAACAATCATAATTAATCAATCTTCAATCATCAATCATCAATCGTCAATCATCAATCATCAATCATCAATCATGAATCAGCAATCATCAACCATCAATAATCAATCATCAATCACCAATCATCAATAATCAATCATCAATCATCAATCATCAATCATCAATCATCAATCATCAATCATCAATCATCAATCATCAATCATCAATCATCAATCATCAATCATCAATCATCAATCATCAATCATCAATCATCTATCATCAATCATCAATCATCAACCATCAATCGTCAATCATCAATCATCAATCATGAATCAGCAATCATCAACCATCAATAATCAATCATCAATCACCAATCATCAATCATCAATCACGAATCATGAATCACCAGTCATAAATCATCAATCATCAATCATCAATCAGCAATCATCAGTCATCAATCACTAATCATCAATCATCAATCATCAATCATCAATTATCAATCGTCAATCATCAATCATCAATCATCAATCATCAATCATCAATCATCAATCATCAATCATCAATCATCAATCATCAATCCTCAATCATCAATCATCAATCATCAATCGTCAATCATCAATCATCAATCATCAATCATCAATCAGCAATCATCAACCATCAATAATCAATCACAATCACCAATCATAAATCATCAATCATCAATCATCAATCATCAATCATCAATCATCAATCATCAATCATCAATCATCATTCACTAATCATCAATCATCAATCATCAATCATCAATCATCAATCATCAATCATCAATCATGAATCAACAATCATAATTAATCAATCTTCAATCATCAATCATCAATCATCAATCATCAATCATCAATCATCAATCATCAATCATCAATCATCAATCATCAATCATCAATCATCAATCATCAATCATCAATCATCAATCATCAATCATCAATCATCAATTATCAATCGTCAATCATCAATCATCAATCATCGATCATCAATCATCAATCAACAATCATCAATCATCAATCATCAATCCTCAATCATAAATCATCAATCATCAATCATCAATCATCAATCATCAATCATCAATCACTAATCATCAATCATCAATCATCAATCATCAATCATCAATCATCAATCATCAATCATCAATCATCAATCATCAATCATCAATTATCAATCATCAATCATCAATCATCAATCATCAATCATCAATCATCAATCATCAATCATCAATCATCAATCGTCAATCATCAATCATCAATCATCAATCATCAATCAGCAATCATCAACCATCAATAATCAATCATCAATCACCAATCATAAATCATCAATCATCAATCATCAATCATCAATCATCAATCATCATTCACTAATCATCAATCATCAATCATCAATCATCAATCATCAATCATCAATCATCAATCATCAATCATCAATTATCAATCATCAATCATCAATCATCAATCATCAATCATCAATCATCAATCATCAATCATCAATCATCAATCATCAATCATCAATCGTCAATCATCAATCATCCATCATCAATCATGAATCAGCAATCATCAACCATCAATAATCAATCATCAATCACCAATCATCAATCATCAATCATCAATCATCAATCATCAATCATCAATCATCAATCATCAATCATCAATCATCAATCATGAATCAGCAATCATCAATCATCAATCATCAATCATCAATCACCAATCATCAATCATCGATCATGAATCATGAATCACCAATCATCAATCAACAATCATCTGTCATCAATCATCAATCATCAATCATCAATCATCAAACATCAATCAGCAATCATCAGTCATCAATCATCAATCATCAATCATCAATCATCAATCATCAATCATCAATCATCAATCATCAATCATCAATCATCAATCATCAATCATCAATCATCAATCATCAATCATCAATCATCAATCATCAATCATCAATCATCAATCATCAATAATCAATAATCAATCATCAATCATCAATCATCAATCACCAGTCACAAATCATCAATCATCAATCATCAATCATCAATCAGCAATCATCAGTCATCAATCACTAATCATCAATCATCAATCATCAATCATCAATCATCAGTCATCAATCGTCAATCATCAATCATCAATCATCAATCATCAATCATCAATCATCAATCATCAATCATCAATCATCAATCATCAATCATCAATCATCAATCATCAATCATCAATCATCAATCATCAATCATCAATCATCAATCATCAATCATCAATTATCAATCATCAATCATCAATCATCAATCGTCAATCATCAATCATCAATCATCGATCATCAATCAACAATCATCACTCATCAATCATCAATCATCAATCCTCAATCATAAATCATCAATCATCAATCATCAATCATCAATCATCAATTACTAATCATCAATCATCAATCATCAATCATCAATCATCAATCATCAATCATCAATCATCAATCATCAATCATCAATCACCAATCAACAATCATCAATCATCAATCATCAATCATCAATCATCAATCATCAATCATCAATCATCAATCATCAATCATCAATCATCAATCATCAATCATCAATCATCAATCATCAATCGTCAATCATCAATCATCAATCATCAATCATCAATCATCAATCATGAATCAGCAATCATCAACCATCAATAATCAATCATCAATCACCAATCATCAATAATCAATCATCAATCATCAATCATCAATCATCAATCATTAATCATCAATCATCAATCATCAATCATCAATCATCTATCATTAATCATCAATCATCAATCATCAACCATCAATCGTCAATCATCAATCATCAATCATGAATCAGCAATCATCAACCATCAATAATCAATCATCAATCACCTATCATCAATCATCAATCATCAATCACGAATCATGAATCACCAGTCATAAATCATCAATCATCAATCATCAATCAGCAATCATCAGTCATCAATCACTAATCATCAATCATCAATCATCAATCATCAATCATCAATCATCAATCATCAATCATCAATCATCAATCATCAATCATGAATCAACAATCATAATTAATCAATCTTCAATCATCAATCATCAATCATCAATCATCAATCATCAATCATCAATCATCAATCATCAATCATCAATCATCAATCATCAATCGTCAGTCACCAATCATTAATCGTCAATCATCAATCATGAATCAGCAATCATCAACCATCAATAATCAATCATCAGTCACCAATCATCAATCATCAATCACGAATCATCAATCACCAGTCATAAATCATCAATCATCAATCAGCAATCATCAGTCATCAATCACTAATCATCAATCATCTTTCATCAATCATCAATCATCAATCATCAATCATCAATCATCAATCATCAATCATCAATCATCAATCATCAATCATCAATCATCAATCATCAATCATCAATCATCAATCATCAATCAGCAATCATCAATCATCAATCATCAATCATCAATCATCAATCATCAATCATCAATCATCAATCATCAATCATCAATCATCAATCATCAATCATCAATCATCAATCATCAATCATCAATCATCAATCATCGATCATCAATCACCAATCATCAATCATCAATCATCAATCATCAATCATCAATCATCAATCATCAATCATCAATCACCAATCATCAATCATCAATCATCAATCTTCAATTACCAATCATCAATCGTCAATCATCAATCGATAATCATCAGTCATATATTGTCAGTCATCAATCATCACTTAACAATCATAAATCGTCAAATATCAATCTATAATCATCAGTCATATATTGTCAATCATCAATCATCAATCATCACTTAACAATCATAAATCGTCGATCATCAATCATAAATCATCGATCATCAATCAACAATCTACAGTCATCAATCATCAATCCTCAATCATAAGTCATCAATCATCAATCATCAATCATCAATCATGAATCATGAATCAGCAATCATCAACAATCAATAATCAATCATCAATCACCAATCATCAATCATCAATCATCAATCACGAATCATGAATCACCAGTCATAAATCATCAATCATCAATCATAAATCAGCAATCATCAGTCATCAATCACTAATAATCAATCATCAATCATCAATCATCAATCATCAATCATCAATCATCAATCATCAATCATCAATCATCAATCATCAATCATCAATCATCAATCGTCAATCATCAATCATCAATCATCAATCATCAATCAGCAATCATCAACCATCAATAATCAATCATCAATCACCAATCATAAATCATCAATCATCAATCATCAATCATCAATCATCAATCATCAATCATCAATCATCAATCATCAATCATCAATCATCATTCACTAATCATCAATCATCAATCATCAATCATCAATCATCAATCATGAATCAACAATCATAATTAATCAATCTTCAATCATCAATCATCAATCATTAATCATCAATCATCAATCATCAATCATCAATCATCAATCATCAATCATCAATCATCAATCATCAATCATCAATCATCAATCATCAATCATCAATCATCAATTATCAATCGTCAATCATCAATCATCAATCATCGATCATCAATCAACAATCATCAATCATCAATAATCAATCCTCAATCATAAATCATCAATCATCAATCATCAATCATCAATCATCAATCATGAATCACTAATCATCAATCATCAATCATCAATCATCAATCATCAATCATCAATCATCAATCATCAATCATCAATCATCAATCATCAATCATCAATCATCAATCATCAATCATCAATCATCAATCATCAATCATCAATTATCAATCATCAATCATCAATCATCAATCATCAATCATCAATCATCAATCATCAATCATCAATCATCAATCATCAATCATCAATCGTCAATCATCAATCATCAATCATCAATCAGCAATCATCAACCAACAATAATCAATCATCAATCACCAATCATAAATCATCAATCATGAATCAGCAATCATCAACCATCAATAATCAATCATCAATCACCAATCATCAATCATCAATCATCAATCATCAATCATCAATCATCAATCATCAATCATCAATCATCAATCATCAATCATCAATCATCAATCATCAATCATCAATCATCAATCATGAATCAGCAATCATCAATCATCAATCATCAATCATCAATCATCAATCATCAATCATCAATCATCAATCACCAATCATCAATCATCGATCATGAATCATGAATCACCAATCATCAATCATCAATCATCTGTCATCAATCATCAATCATCAATCATCAATCATCAAACATCAATCAGCAATCATCTGTCATCAATCATCAATCATCAAGCATCAATCATCAATCATCAATCATCAATCATCAATCATCAATAATCAATCATCAATCATCAATCATCAATCACCAGTCACAAATCATCAATCATCAATCATCAATCATCAATCATCAATCAGCAATCATCAGTCATCAATCACTAATCATCAATCATCAATCATCAATCATCAATCATCAATCATCAATCATCAATCGTCAATCATCAATCATCAATCATCAATCATCAATCATCAATCATCAATCATCAATCATCAATCATCAATCATCAATCATCAATCATCAATCATCAATCATCAATCATCAATCATCAATCATCAATCATCAATCATCAATCATCAATCATCAATCATCAATTATCAATCATCAATCATCAATCATCAATCGTCAATCATCAATCATCAATCATCGATCATCAATCAACAATCATCAATCATCAATCATCAATCCTCAATCATCAATCATCAATCATCAATCATCAATCATCAATTACTAATCATTAATCATCAATCATCAATCATCAATCATCAATCATCAATCATCAATCATCAATCATCAATCATCAATCATCAATCATCAATCATCAATCATCAATCATCAATCATCAATCATCAATCATCAATCATCAATCATCAATCATCAATCATCAATCATCAATCATCAATCATCAATCATCAATCATCAATCATCAATCATGAATCAGCAATCATCAACCATCAATAATCAATCATCAATCACCAATCATCAATAATCAATCATCAATCATCAATCACCAATCATCAATCATCAATCAAAAATCATCTATCATCAATCATCAATCATCAATCATCAACCATCAATCGTCAATCATCAATCATCAATCATGAATCAGCAATCATCAACCATCAATAATCAATCATCAATCACCAATCATCAATCATCAATCATCAATCACGAATCATGAATCACCAGTCATAAATCATCAATCATCAATCATCAATCAGCAATCATCAGTCATCAATCACTAATCATCAATCATCAATCATCAATCATCAATCATCAATCATCAATCATCAATCATCAATCATCAATCATCAATCATGAATCAACAATCATAATTAATCAATCTTCAATCATCAATCATCAATCATCAATCATCAATCATCAATCATCAATCATCAATCATCAATCATCAATCATCAATCATCAATCATCAATCATCAATCATCAATCATCAATCATCAATCATCAATCATCAATCATCAATCAGCAA
>CATOZT010000182.1:0-30049 GCA_954870665.1 Stratiomys singularior
AATCATCAATCATCAATCATCAATCATCAATCATCAATTATCACTCATCAGTCATCAATCATCAATCATCAATCATCAATCATCAATCGTCGATCATCAATCATCAATCATCAATCAACAATCATCAATCATCAATCAAGAATCATCAATCATCAATGATCAATCATGAATCATCAATCATCAATCATGAATCATGAATCATGAATCATCAATCATCAATCATCAATCATGAATCATGAATCATCAATCATCAATCATCAATCATCAATCATCAATCATCAATCATCAATCATCAATCATCAATCATCAATCATCAATCATCAATCATCAATCATCAATCATCAATCATCAATCATCAATCATCAATCATCATTCATCAATCATCAATCATCAATCATCAATCATCAATCATCAATCATCAATCATCAATCATCAACCATCAATCATCAATCATCAATCATCAATCATCAATCATCAATCATCAATCATCAATCATCAATCATCAATCATCAATCATCAATCATCAATCATCAATCATCAATCATCAATCATCAATCATCAATCATCAATCATCAATCATCAGTCATCAATCATCAATCATCAATCATCAATCATCAAACATCAATCATCAATCATCAATCATCAATCATCAATCATCAATCATCAATCGTCAATCATCAATCATCAATCATCAATCATCAATCATCAATCATCAATCATCAGTCGTCAATCATGAATCATGAATCATCAATCATCAATCATGAATCATGAATCATGAATCATCAATCATCAATCATCAATCATCAATCATCAATCATCAATTATCAATCATCAATTATCAATCATCAATCATCAATCATCAATCATCAATCATCAATCATCAATCATCAATCATCGGTCATCAATCATCAATCATCAATTATCAATCATCAATCATCGATCTTTAAACATCAACAATAACCCATCAATCCTCAATTGTCAACAATAAATCATCAATCATCAATCATCGATCATAAATCATCAATCATCAACCATCAATCATGAATCATCACTCATCAGTCATCAATCATCAATCATCAATCATCAATCATCAATCGTCGATCATCAATCATCAATCATCAATCAACAATCATCAATCATCAATCAACAATCATCAATCATCAATGATCAATCATGAATCATCAATCATCAATCATGAATCATGAATCATCAATCATCAATCATCAATCATCAATCATCAATCATCAATTATCAATCATCAATCATCAATCATCAATCATCAATCATCAATCATCAATCATGAATCATGAATCATCAATCATCAATCATCAATCATCAATCATCAATCATCAATCATCAATCATCAATCATCAATCATCAATCATCAATCATCAATCATCAATCATCAATCATCAATCATCAATCATCAATCATCAATCATCAATCATCAATCATCAACCATCAATCATCAATCATCAATCATCAATCATCAATCATCAATCATCAATCATCAATCATCAATCATCAATCATCAATCATCAATCATCAATCATCAATCATCAATCATCAATCATCAATCATCAATCATCAATCATCAATCATCAATCATCAATCATCAATCATCAATCGTCAATCATCAATCATCAATCATTAATCATCAATCATCAATCATCAGTCGTCAATCATCAATCATCAATCATCAATCATCAATCATCAATCATCAATCATCAATCATCAATCATCAATCATCAATCATCAATCATCAATCATCAATCATCAATCATCAATCATCAATCATCAATCATCAATCATCAATCATCAATCATCAATCATCAATCATCAATCATCAATCATCAATCATCAATCATCAATCATCAATCATCAATCATCAATCATCAATCATCAATCATCAATCATCAATCATCAATCATCAATCATCAATCATCAATTATCAATCATCAATCATCAATCATCAATCATCAATCATCAATCATCACTCATCAATCATCAATCATCAATCATCAATTATCAATCATCAATCATCAATCATCAATCATCAATCATCAATCATCAATCATCAATCATCACTCATCAGTCATCAATCATCGATCATTAATCATCAATCATCAATCATCAATTATCATTAGTCCATCATCAACCATCAAACATCAATAAGCAATCATAAATAATCAATCATCAATCATCAATCATCAACCATCAAACATCAATCATCAATCATCAAACATCAATCATCAATCATCAATCATCAATCATCAATCATCAATCATCAACCATCAATCATCAATCATCAATCATCAATCATCTATCATCAATCATCATTCATCAATCATCAATCATCAATCATCAATCATCAATCATCAATCATCAATCATCAATCATCAATCATCAATCATCAATCGTCAATCATCAATCATCAACCATCAATCATCAATCATCACTCATCAGTCATCAATCATCGATCATCAATCATGAATCATCAATCATCAATCATCATTAATCCATCATAAACCATCAAACATCAATAATCAATCATCAATCATCAATCATCAATCATCAATCATCAATCATCAATCATCAATCATCAATCATCAATCATCAATCATCAATCATCAATCATAAATCATCAATCATCAATCATCAATCATCAATCATCAATCATCAATCATCAATCATCAATCATCAATCATTAATCATCAATCATCAATCATCAATCATCAATCATCAATCATCAATCATCAATCATCAATCATCAATCATCAATCATCAATCATCAATCATCAATCATCAATCATCAATCATCAATCATCAATCATCAATCATCAATCATCAATCATAAATCATCAATCACCAATCATCAATCATCAATCATCAATCATCAATCATCAATCATCAATCATCAATCATCAATCATCAATCATCAATCATCAATCATCAATCATCAATCATCAATCATCAATCATCAATCATCAATCATCAATCTTCAATCATCAATCATCAATCATCAATCATCAATCATCAATCATCAATCATCAGCCATCAGTCATCAATCATCAATCATCAATCATCAATCATCAATCATCAATCATCAATCATCAATTATCATTAGTCCATCATCAACCATCAAACATCAATAAGCAATCATAAATAATCAATCATCAATCATCAATCATCAACCATCAAACATCAATCATCAATCATCAAACATCAATCATCAATCATCAATCATCAATCATCAATCATCAACCATCAATCATCAATCATCAATCATCAATCATCTATCATCAATCATCAATCATCAATCATCAATCATCAATCATCAATCATCAATCATCAATCATCAATCATCAATCATCAATCATCAATCATCAATCGTCAATCATCAATCATCAACCATCAATCATCAATCATCACTCATCAGTCATCAATCATCGATCATCAATCATGAATCATCAATCATCAATCATCATTAATCCATCATAAACCATCAAACATCAATAATCAATCATCAATCATCAATCATCAATCATCAATCATCAATCATCAATCATCAATCATCAATCATCAATCATCAATCATCAATCATCAATCATCAATCATCAATCATCAATCATCAATCATCAATCATCAATCATCAATCATCAATCATCAATCATCAATCATCAATCATCAATCATCAATCATAAATCATCAATCATCAATCATCAATCATCAATCATCAATCATCAATCATCAATCATCAATCATTAATCATCAATCATCAATCATCAATCATCAATCATCAATCATCAATCATCAATCATCAATCATCAATCATCAATCATCAATCATCAATCATCAATCATCAATCATCAATCATCAATCATCAATCATCAATCATCAATCACCAATCATCAATCATCAATCATCAATCATCAATCATCAATCATCAATCATCAATCATCAATCATCAATCATCAATCATCAATCATCAATCATCTATCATCAATCATCAATCATCAATCATCAATCATCAATCTTCAATCATCAATCATCAATCATCAATCATCAATCATCAATCATCAATCATCAATCATCAGTCATCAGTCATCAATCATCAATCATCAATCATCAATCATCAATCATCAATCATCAATCATCAATCATCAATCATCAATCATCAATCATCAATCATCAATCATCAATCATCAATCATCAATCATCAATCATTAATCATCAATCATCAATCATCAATCATCAATCATCAATTATCAATCATCAATCATCAATCATCAATCATCAATCATCAATTATCAATCATCAATCATCAATCATCAATCATCAATCATCAATCGTCAATCATCAATCATCAATCATCAATCATCAATCATCAATCATCAATCATCAATCATCAATCATCAATCATCAATTTTCAATCATCAATAATCAATCATCAATCATCAATCATCAATCATCAATCATCAATAATCAATCATCAATCATCAATCATCAATCATCAATCATCAATCTTCAATCATCAATCATCAATATCATCAATCATCAATCATCAATCATCAATCGTCAATCATCAATCATCAATCATCAATCATCAATCATCAATCATCAAACATCAATCATCAATCATCAATCATCAATAATCAATCATCAATCATCAATCATCAATCATCAATCATCAATCATCAATCATCAATCATCAATCATCAATCATCAATCATCAATCGTCAATCATCAATCATCAACCATAAATCATCAATTATCACTCATCAGTCATCAATCATCGATCATCAATCATCAATCATCATTAATCCATCATCAACCATCAAACATCAATAATCAATCATCAATCATCAATCAGCAATCAGCAATCATCAATCATCAATCATCAATCATCAATCATCAATCATCAATCATCAATCATCAATCATCAATCATCAATCATCAATCATCAATCATCAATCATCAATCATTAATCATCAATCATCAATCATCAATCATCAATCATCAATCATCAATCGTCAATCATCAAACATCAATCATCAATCATCAATCGTCAATCATCAATCATCAATCATCAACCATCAATCATTTATCATCAATCATCAATCATCAATCATCAATCATCAATCATCAATCATCAATCATCAATCATCAATCTTCAATCATCAATCATCAATCATCAATCATCAATCATCAATCATCAATCATCAATCATCAATCATCAATCATCAATCATCAATCATCAATCATCAATCATCAATCATCAATCATCAATCATCAATCATCAATCATCAATCATCGATCATCAATCATCAATCATCAATTATCAATCATCAATCATCGATCTTTAAACATCAACAATAACCCATCAGTCCTCAATTCTCAACAATAAATCATCAATCATCAATCATCAATCATCGATCATAAATCATCAATCATCAACCATCAATCATCAATCATCACTCATCAGTCATCAATCATCCATCATCAATCATCAATCATCAATCATCAATCATCAATCATCAATCGTCGATCATCAATCATCAATCATCAATCAACAATCATCAATCATCAATCATCAATCATCAATCATCAATCATGAATCATCAATCATCAATCATCAATCATCAATCATCAATCATCAATCATCAATCATCAATCATCAATCATCAATCATCAATCATCAATCATCAATCATCAATCATCAATCATCAATCATCAATCATCAATCATCAATCATCAATCATCAATCATCAACCATCAATCATCAATCATCAATCATCAATCATCAATTATCAATCTTCAATCATCAATCATCAATCATCAATCATCAATCATCAATCATCAATCATCAATCATCAATCATCAATCATCAATTATCAATCATCAATCATCAATCATCAATCATCAATCATCAATCATCAATCATCAATCATCAATCATCAATCATCAATCGTCAATCATCAATCATCAATCATCAATCATCAATCATCAATCATCAATCATCAATCCTCAATCATCAATCATCAATCATCAATCATCAATCATCAATCATCAATCATCAATCACCAATCATCAATCATCAATCATCAATCATCAATCATCAATCATCAATCATCAGTCATCAATCATCAATCATCAATCATCAGTCATCAATCATCAGTCATCAATCATCAATCATCAAACATCAAACATCAATCATCAATCATCAATCATCAATCATCAATCATCAATCATCAGTCATCAATCATCAATCATCAATCATCAATCATCAAACATCAAACATCAAACATCAATCATCAATCATCAATCATCTATCATCAATCATCAATCATCAATCATCGATCTTTAAACATCAACAATAACCAATCAATCCTCAATTTTCAACAATAAATCATCAATCATCAATCGTCAATCATCGATCATAAATCATCAATCATCAATCATCAATCATCAGTCATCAGTCATCAATCATCAATCATCAATCATCAATCATCAATCATCAATCATCAATCATCAATCATCAATCATCAATCATCAATCATCAATCATCAATCATCAATCATCAATCATCAATCATCAATCATCAATCATTAATCATCAATCATCAATCATCAATCATCAATCACCAATCATCAATCATCAATCATCAATCATCAATCATCAGTCATCAGTCATCAATCATCAATCATCAATCATCAATCATCAATCATCAATCATCAATCATCAATCATCAATCATCAATCATCAATCATCAATCATCAATCATCAATCATCAATCATCAATCATCAATCATCAATCATTAATCATCAATCATCAATCATCAATCATCAATCATCAATCATCAAACATCAATCATCAATCATCAATCATCAATCATCAATCATCAATCATCAATCATCAATCATCAATCATCAATCATCAATCATCAATCATCAATCATCAATCATCAATCATCAATCATCAATCATCAATCATCAATCATCAATCATCAATCATCAATCGTCAATCATCAAACATCAATCATCAATCATCAATCGTCAATCACCAATCATCAATCATCAACCATCAATCATTAATCATCAATCATCAATCATCAATCATCAATCATCAATCATCAATCATCAATCATCAATCATCAATCATCAATCATCAATCATCAATCATCAATCGTCAATCATCAAACATCAATCATCAATCATCAATCGTCAATCACCAATCATCAATCATCAACCATCAATCATTAATCATCAATCATCAATCATCAATCATCAATCATCAATCATCAATGATCAATCATCAATCATCAATCATCAATCATCAATCATCAATCATCAATCATCAATCGTCAATCATCAAACATCAATCATCAATCATCAATCGTCAATCACCAATCATCAATCATCAACCATCAATCATTAATCATCAATCATCAATCATCAATCATCAATCATCAATCATCAATCATCAATCATCAATCATCAATCATCAATCATCAATCATCAATCATCAATCATCAATCATCAATCGTCAATCATCAAACATCAATCATCAATCATCAATCGTCAATCACCAATCATCAATCATCAACCATCAATCATTAATCATCAATCATCAATCATCAATCATCAATCATCAATCATCAATCATCAATGATCAATCATCAATCATCAATCATCAATCATCAATCATCAATCATCAATCATCAGTCATCAGTCATCAATCATCAATCATCAATCATCAATCATCAATCATCAATCATCAATCATCAATCATCAATCATCAATCATCAATCATCAATCATCAATCATCAATCATCAATCATCAATCATCAATCATTAATCATCAATCATCAATCATCAATCATCAATCATCAATCATCAAACATCAATCATCAATCATCAATCATCAATCATCAATCATCAATCATCAATCATCAATCATCAATCATCAATCATCAATCATCAATCATCAATCATCAATCATCAATCATCAATCATCAATCATCAATCATTAATCATCAATCATCAATCATCAATCATCAATCATCAATCATCAATCATCAATCATCAATCGTCAATCACCAATCATCAATCATCAACCATCAATCATCAATCATCAATCATCAATCATCAATCATCAATCATCAATCATCAATCATCAATCATCAATCATCAATCATCAATCATCAATCATCAATCGTCAATCATCAAACATCAATCATCAATCATCAATCGTCAATCACCAATCATCAATCATCAACCATCAATCATTAATCATCAATCGTCAATCATCAATCATCAATCATCAATCATCAATGATCAATCATCAATCATCAATCATCAATCATCAATCATCAATCATCAATCATCGATCTTTAAACATCAACAATAACCAATCAATCCTCAATTTTCAACAATAAATCATCAATCATCAATCGTCAATCATCGATCATAAATCATCAATCATCAACCATCAATCATGAATCATCACTCATCAGTCATCAATCATCCATCATCAATCATCAATTATCAATCATCAATCATCAATCACCAATCGTCGATCATCAATCATCAATCATCAATCATCAATCAACAATCATCAATCATCAATGATCAATCATGAATCATCAATCATCAATCATGAATCATGAATCATCAATCATCAATCATCAATCATCAATCATCAATCATCAATCATCAATCATCAATCATCAATCATCAATCATCAATCATCAATCATCAATCATCAATCATTAATCATCAATCATCAATCATCAATCATCAACCATCAATCATGAATCATCACTCATCAGTCATCAATCATCCATCATCAATCATCAATCATCAATCATCAATCATCAATCATCAATCATCAATCACCAATCGTCGATCATCAATCATCAATCATCAATCATCAATCAACAATCATCAATCATCAATGATCAATCATGAATCATCAATCATCAATCATGAATCATGAATCATGAATCATCAATCATCAATCATCAATCATCAATCATCAATCATCAATCATCAATCATCAATCATCAATCATCAATCATCAATCATCAATCATCAATCATCAATCATCAATCATCAATCATCAATCATCAATCATCAATCGTCAATCATCAATCATCAACCATCAATCATCAATCATCACTCATCAGTCATCAATCATCGATCATCAATCAGGAATCATCAATCATCAATCATCATTAATCCATCATAAACCATCAAACATCAATAATCAATCATCAATCATCAATCAACAATCATCAATCATCAATCATCAATCATGAATCATCAATCATCAATCATGAATCATCAATCATCAATCATCAATCATCAATCATCAATCATCAATCATCAATCATCAATCATCAATCATCAATCATCAATCATCAATCATCAATCATCAATCATCAATCATCAATCATCAATCATCAATCATCAATCATCAATCATTAATCATCAATCATCAATCATCAATCATCAATCATCAATCATCAATCATCAATCATCAATCATCAATCATCAATCATCAATCATCAATCATCAATCATCAATCATCAATCATCAATCATCAATCATCAATCATCAACCATCAATCATCAATCATCAATCATCAATCATCAATTATCAATCATCAATCATCAATCATCAATCATCAATCATCAATCATCAATCATCAATCATCAATCATCAATTATCAATCATCAATCATCAATCATCAATCATATCTCATCAATCATCAATCATCAATCCTCAATCATCAATCATCAATCATCAATCATCAATCATCAATCATCAATCATCAATCATCAATCATCAATCATCAATCATCAATCATCAATCATCAATCATCAATCATCAATCATCAATCATCAATCGTCAATCATCAATCATCAATCATCAATCATCAATCATCAATCATCAATAATCAATCATCAATCATCAATCATCAAGCATCAATCATCAATTATCAATCATCAATCATCAATCATCAATCATCAATCATCAATCATCAATCATCAATCATCAATCATCAATCATCAATCTTCAATCATCAATCATCAATCATCAATCATTAATCATCAATCATCAATCATCAATCATCAATCGTCAATCATCAATCATCAATCATCAATCATCAATCATCAATCATCAATCATCAATCATCAATCATCAATCATCAATCATCAATCATCAATCATCAATCATCAATCATCAATCATCAATTATCAATCATCAATCATCAATCATCAATCATCAATCATCAATCATCAATCATCAATCATCAATCATCAATCATCAATCATCAATCATCAATCATCAATCATCAATCGTCAATCATCAATCATCAATCATCAATCATCAATCATCAATCATCAATCATCAATTATCAATCATCAATCATCAATCATCAATCATCAATCATTAATCATCAATCATCAATCATCAATCATCAATCATCAATCATCAATCGTCAATCGTCAATCATCAATCATCAATCATCAATCATCAAGCATCAATCATCAATCATCAATCATCAATCCTCAATCATCAATCATCAATCATAAATCATCAGTCATCAATCATCAATCATCAATCATCAATCATCAATCATCAATCATCAATCATCAATCATCAGTCATCAATCATCAATCATCAATCATCAGTCATCAATCATCAGTCATCAATCATCAATCATCAAACATCAAACATCAAACATCAATCATCAATCATCAATCAACAATCATCAATCGTCAATCACCAATCATCAATCATCAATCATCAATCATCAATCATCAAGCATCAATCATCAATCATCAATCATCAATCATCGATCATCAATCATCAATTATCAATCATCAATCATCGATCTTTAAACATCAACATTAACACATCAATCCTCAATTCTCAACAATAAATCATCAATCATCAATCATCAATCATCGATCATAAATCATCAATCATCAACCATCAATCATCAATCATCACTCATCAGTCATCAATCATCAATCATCAATCAACAATCATCAATCGTCAATCACCAATCATCAATCATCAATCATCAATCATCAATCATCAATCATCAATCATCAATCATCAATCATCAATCATCAATCATCAATCATCAATCATCAATCATCAATCATCAATCATCAATCATCAATCATCAATCATCAATCATCAATCATCAATCATCAATCATCAATCATCAAACATCAATCATCAATCATCAATCATCAATCATCAATCATCAATCATCAATCATCAATCATCAATCATCAATCATCAATCATCAATCATCAATCATCAATCATCAATCATCAATCATCAATCATCAATCATCAATCATCAATCATCAATCATCAATCATCAATCATCAATCATCAATCATCAATCATCAATCATCAATCAACAATCATCAATCGTCAATCACCAATCATCAATCATCAATCATCAATCATCAATCATCAATCATCAATCATCAATCATCAATCATCAATCATCAATCATCAATCATCAATCATCAATCATCAATCATCAATCATCAATCATCAATCATCAATCATCAATCATCAATCATCAATCATCAATCATCAATCATCAATCATCAATCATCAATCATCAATCATCAATCATCAATCATCAATCATCAATCATCAATCATCAATCATCAATCATCAATCATCAATCATCAATCATCAATCATCAATCATCAATCATCAATCATCAATCATCAATCATCGATCATCAATCATCAATTATCAATCATCAATCATCGATCTTTAAACATCAACATTAACACATCAATCCTCAATTCTCAACAATAAATCATCAATCATCAATCATCAATCATCGATCATAAATCATCAATCATCAACCATCAATCATCAATCATCACTCATCAGTCATCAATCATCCATCATCAATCATCAATCATCAATCATCAATCATCAATCGTCGATCATCAATCATCAATCATCAATCAACAATCATCAATCATCAATCATGAATCATGAATCATCAATCATGAATCATGAATCATCAATCATCAATCATCAATCATCAATCATCAATCATCAATCATCAATCATCAATCATCAATCATCAATCATCAATCATCAATCATCAATCATCAATCATCAATCATCAATCATCAATCATCAATCATCAATCATCAATCATCAATCATCAATCATCAATCATCAATCATCAATCATCAACCATCAATCATCAATCATCAATCATCAATCATCAATTATCAATCATCAATCATCAATCATCAATCATCAATCATCAATCATCAATCATCAATCATCAATCATCAATCATCAATCATCAATCATCAATCATCAATTATCAATCATCAATCATCAATCATCAATCATATCTCATCAATCATCAATCATCAATCATCAATCATCAATCCTCAATCATCAATCATCAATCATCAATCATCAATCATCAATCATCAATCATCAATCATCAATCATCAATCATCAATCATCAATCAACAATCCTCAATCATCAATCATCAATCATCAATCATCAATCATCAATCATCAATCATCAATCATCAATCATCAATCATCAAGCATCAATCATCAATTATCAATCATTAATCATCAATCATCAATCATCAATCATCAATCATCAATCATCAATCATCAATCATCAATCATCAATCATCAATCATCAATCATCAATCATCAATCATCAATCATCAATCATCAATCATCAATCATCAATCATCAATCATCAATCTTCAATCATCAATCATCAATCATCAATCATCAATCATAAATCATCAATCATCAATCATCAATCATCAATCATCAATCATCAATCATCAATCATCAATCATCAATCATCAATCATCAATCATCAATCATCAATCATCAATCATCAATCATCAATCATCAATCATCAATCATCAATCATCAATCATCAATCATCAATCATCAATCATCAATCATCAATCATCAATCATCAATCATCAATCATCAATCATCAATCATCAATCATCAATCATCAATCATCAATTATCAATCATCAATCATCAATCATCAATCATCAATCATCAATCATCAATCATCAATCATCAATCATCAATCGTCAATCATCAATCATCAATCATCAATCATCAATCATCAATCATCAATCATCAATCATCAATAATCAATCATCAATCATCAATCATCAATCATCAATCATCAATCGTCAATCATCAATCATCAATCATCAATCATAAATCATCAATCATCAATCATCAATCATCAATCATCAATCATCAATCGTCAATCATCAATCATCAATCATCAACCATCAATCATCAATCATCACTCATCAGTCATCAATCATCGATCATCAATCATCAATCATCAATCATCATTAATCCATCATCAACCATCAAACATCAATAATCAATCATCAATCATCAATCATCAATCATCAATCATTAATCATCAATCATCAATCATCAATCATCAATCATCAATCATCAATCATCAATCATCAATCATCAATCATCAATCATCAATCATCAATCATCAATCATTAATCATCAATCATCAATCATCAATCATCAATCATCAATCATCAATCATCAATCATCAATCATCAATCATCAATCATCAATCATCAATCATCAATCATCATCATCAATCATCAATCATCAATCATCAATCATCAATCATCAATCATCAATCATCAATCATCAATCATCAATCATCAATCATCAATCATCAATCATCAATCATCAATCATCAATCATCAATCATCATTCATCAATCATCATTCATCAATCATCAATCATCAATCATCAATCATCAATCATCAATCATCAATCATCAATCATCAATCATCAATCATCAATCATCAATCATCAATCATCAATCATCAATCATTAATCATCAATCATCAATCATCAATCATCAATCATCAGTCATCAATCATCAATCATCAATCATCAGTCATCAATCATCAATCATCAATCATCAATCATCAATCATCAATAATCAATCATCAATCATCAATCATCAATCATCAATCATCAATCATCAATCATCAATCAACAATCATCAATCATCAATCATCAATCATCAATCATCAATCTTCAATCATCAATCATCAATCATCAATCATCAATCATAAATCATCAATCATCAATCATCAATCATCAATCATCAATCATCAATCATCAATCATCAATAATCAATCATCAATCATCAATCATCAATCATCAATCATCAATCGTCAATCATCAATCATCAATCATCAATCATAAATCATCAATCATCAATCATCAATCATCAATCATCAATCATCAATCGTCAATCATCAATCATCAATCATCAACCATCAATCATCAATCATCACTCATCAGTCATCAATCATCGATCATCAATCATCAATCATCAATCATCATTAATCCATCATCAACCATCAAACATCAATAATCAATCATCAATCATCAATCATCAATCATCAATCATTAATCATCAATCATCAATCATCAATCATCAATCATCAATCATCAATCATCAATCATCAATCATCAATCATCAATCATCAATCATCAATCATTAATCATCAATCATCAATCATCAATCATCAATCATCAATCATCATCATCAATCATCAATCATCAATCATCAATCATCAATCATCAATCATCAATCATCAATCATCAATCATCAATCATCAATCATCAATCATCAATCATCAATCATCAATCATCAATCATCAATCATCAATCATCAATCATCAATCATCAATCATCAATCATCATTCATCAATCATCATTCATCAATCATCAATCATCAATCATCAATCATCAATCATCAATCATCAATCATCAATCATCAATCATCAATCATCAATCATCAATCATCAATCATCAATCATCAATCATTAATCATCAATCATCAATCATCAATCATCAATCATCAGTCATCAATCATCAATCATCAATCATCAGTCATCAATCATCAATCATCAATCATCAATCATCAATCATCAATCATCAATCATCAAACATCAAACATCAATCATCAATCATCAATCATCAATCATCAATCATCAATCATCAATCATCAATCATCAATCATCAACATCACAATCATCAATCATCAATCATCAATCATCAATCATCAATCATCAATCATCAATCATCAATCATCAATCATCAATCATCAATCATCAATCATCAATCATCAATCATCAATCATCAATCATCAATCATCAATCATCAATCATCAATCATCAATCATCAATCATCAATCATCAATCATCAATCATCAATCATCAATCATCAATCATCAATCATCAATCATCAATCATCAATCATCAATCATCAATCATCAATCATCAATCATCAATCATCAATCATCAAACATCAATCATCAATCATCAATCATCAATCGTCAATCATCAATCATCAATCATCAATCATCAATCGTCAATCATCAATCATCAATCATCAACCATCAATCATTAATCATCAATCATCAATCATCAATCATCAATCATCAATCATCAATCATCAATCATCAATCATCAATCATCAATCATCAATCATCAATCATCAATCATCAATCATCAATCTTCAATCATCAATCATCAATCATCAATCATCAATCATCAATCATCAAACATCAATCATCAATCATCAATCATCAATCATTAATCATCAATCATCAATCATCAATCATCAATCATCAATCATCAATCATCAATCATCAATCATCAATCATCAATCATCAATCATCAATCATCAATCATCAATCATCAATCATCAATCATCAATCATCAATCATCAATCATCAATTATCAATCATCAATCATCAATCATCAATCATCAATCATCAATCATCAATCATCAATCATAAATCATCAATTATCAATCATCAATCATCAATCATCAATCATCAATCATCAATCATCAATCATCAATTATCAATCATCAATCATCAATCATCAATCATCAATCATCAATCATCAATCATCAATAATCAATCATCAATCATCAATCGTCAATCGTCAATCATCAATCATCAATCATCAATCATCAATCATCAAGCATCAATCATCAATCATCAATCATCAATCATCAATCCTCAATCATCAATCATCAATCATCAATCATCAGTCATCAATCATCAATCATCAATCATCAATCATCAATCATCAATCATCAATCATCAGTCATCAATCATCAATCATCAATCATCAGTCATCAATCATCAGTCATCAATCATCAATCATCAAACATGAAACATCAATCATCAATCATCAATCATCAATCATCAGTCATCAATCATCAATCATCAATAATCAATCATCAACATCAAACATCGAACATCAATCATTAATCATCAATCATCTATCATCAATCATCAATCATCAATCATCAATCATCAATCATCAATCATCAATCATCAATCATCAATCATCAATCATCAATCATCAATCATCAATCATCAATCATCAATCATCAATCATCAATCGTCAATCATCAAACATCAATCATCAATCATCAATCGTCAATCATCAATAATCAATCATCAACCATCAATCATTTATCATCAATCATCAATCATCAATCATCAATCATCAATCATCATCATCAATCATCAATCATCAATCATCAATCATCAATCATCAATCATCAATCATAAATCATCAATCATCAATCATCAATCATCAATCATCAATCATCAATCATCAATCATCAATCATCAATCATCAATCATCAATCATCAATCATCAATCATCAATCATCAATCATCAATCATCAATCATCAATCATCAATCATCAATCATCAATCATCAATCATCAATCATCAATCATCAATCATCAAACATCAATCATCAATCATCAATCATCAATCGTCAATCATCAATCATCAATCATCAATCATCAATCGTCAATCATCAATCATCAATCATCAACCATCAATCATTAATCATCAATCATCAATCATCAATCATCAATCATCAATCATCAATCATCAATCATCAATCATCAATCATCAATCATCAATCATCAATCATCAATCATCAATCATCAATCATCAATCATCAATCATCAATCTTCAATCATCAATCATCAATCATCAATCATCAATCATCAATCATCAAACATCAATCATCAATCATCAATCATCAATCATTAATCATCAATCATCAATCATCAATCATCAATCATCAATCATCAATCATCAATCATCAATCATCAATCATCAATCATCAATCATCAATCATCAATCATCAATCATCAATCATCAATCATCAATCATCAATCATCAATCATCAATCATCAATCATCAATCATCAATTATCAATCATCAATCATCAATCATCAATCATCAATCATCAATCATAAATCATCAATTATCAATCATCAATCATCAATCATCAATCATCAATCATCAATCATCAATCATCAATTATCAATCATCAATCATCAATCATCAATCATCAATCATCAATCATCAATCATCAATAATCAATCATCAATCATCAATCGTCAATCGTCAATCATCAATCATCAATCATCAATCATCAATCATCAAGCATCAATCATCAATCATCAATCATCAATCATCAATCCTCAATCATCAATCATCAATCATCAATCATCAGTCATCAATCATCAATCATCAATCATCAATCATCAATCATCAATCATCAATCATCAGTCATCAATCATCAATCATCAATCATCAGTCATCAATCATCAGTCATCAATCATCAATCATCAAACATGAAACATCAATCATCAATCATCAATCATCAATCATCAGTCATCAATCATCAATCATCAATCATCAATCATCAAACATCAAACATCGAACATCAATCATTAATCATCAATCATCTATCATCAATCATCAATCATCAATCATCAATCATCAATCATCAATCATCAATCATCAATCATCAATCATCAATCATCAATCATCAATCATCAATCATCAATCATCAATCATCAATCATCAATCATCAATCATCAATCGTCAATCATCAAACATCAATCATCAATCATCAATCGTCAATCATCAATCATCAATCATCAACCATCAATCATTTATCATCAATCATCAATCATCAATCATCAATCATCAATCATCAATCATCAATCATCAATCATCAATCATCAATCATCAATCATCAATCATCAATCATCAATCATCAATCATCAATCATAAATCATCAATCATCAATCATCAATCATCAATCATCAATCTTCAATCATCAATCATCAATCATCAATCATCAATCATCAATCATCAATCATCAATCATCAATCATCAATCATCAATCATCAATCATCAATCATCAATCATCAATCATCAATCATCAATCATCAATCATCAATCATCAATCATCAATCATCAATCATCAATCATCGATCATCAATCATCAATCATCAATTATCAATCATCAAGCATCAATCATCGATCTTTAAACATCAAAAATAACACATCAATCCTCAATTCTCAACAATAAATCATCAATCATCAATCATCAATCATCGATCATAAATCATCAATCATCAACCATCAATCATCAATCATCACTCATCAGTCATCAATCATCCATCATCAATCATCAATCATCAATCATCAATCGTCGATCATCAATCATCAATCATCAATCAACAATCATCAATCATCAATCATCAATCATGAATCATCAATCATCAATCATGATTCATGAATTATCAATCATCAATCATCAATCATCAATCATCAATCATCAATCATCAATCATCAATCATCAATCATCAATCATCAACCATCAAACATCAATCATCAATCATCAATCATCAATTATCAATCATCAATCATCAATCATCAATCATCAATCATCAATCATCAATCATCAATCATCAATCATCAATCATCAATCATCAATTATCAATCATCAATCATCAATCATCAATCATCAATCATCAATCATCAATCATCAATCATCAATCATCAATCATCAATCATCAATCATCAATCATCAATCATCAATCATCAATCATCAATCATCAATCATCAATCGTCAATCATCAATCATCAATCATCAATCATCAATCATCAATCATCAATCATCAATCATCAATCATCAATCATCAATCCTCAATCATCAATCATCAATCATCAATCATCAATCATCAATTATCAATCATCAATCATCAATCATCAATCATCAATCATCAATCATCAATCATCAATCATCAATCATCAATCATCAATCATCAATCATCAATCATCAGTCATCAATCATCAATCATCAATCATCAGTCATCAATCATCAGTCATCAATCATCAATCATCAAACATCAAACATCAAACATCAATCATCAATCATCAATCATCAATCATCAATCATCAATCATCAGTCATCAATCATCAATCATCAATCATCAAACATCAAACATCAAACATCAATCATCAATCATCAACCATCAATCATTAATCATCAATCATCAATCATCAATGATCAATCATGAATCATCAATCATCAATCATGAATCATGAATCATCAATCATCAATCATCAATCATCAATCATCAATCATCAATCATCAATCATCAATTATCAATCATCAATCATCAATCATCAATCATCAATCATCAATCATCAATCATCAATCATCAATCGTCAATCATCAATCATCAATCATCAATCATCAATCATCAATCATCAATCATCAATCATCAATCATCAATCATCAATCATCAATCCTCAATCATCAATCATCAATCATCAATCATCAATCATCAATCATCAATCATCAATCATCAATCATCAATCATCAATCAACAATCATCAATCATCAATGATCAATCATGAATCATCAATCATCAATCATGAATCATGAATCATCAATCATCAATCATCAATCATCAATCATCAATCGTCAATCATCAAACATCAATCATCAATCATCAATCATCAATCATCAATCATCAATCATCAATCATCAACCATCAATCATTAATCATCAATCATCAATCATCAATCATCAATCATCAATCATCAATCATCAATCATCAATCATCAATCATCAATCATCAATCATCAATCTTCAATCATCAATCATCAATCATCAATCATCAATCATCAATCATCAATCATCAATTATCACTCATCAGTCATCAATCATCAATCATCAATCATCAATCATCAATCGTCGATCATCAATCATCAATCATCAATCAACAATCATCAATCATCAATCAAGAATCATCAATCATCAATGATCAATCATGAATCATCAATCATCAATCATGAATCATGAATCATGAATCATCAATCATCAATCATCAATCATGAATCATGAATCATCAATCATCAATCATCAATCATCAATCATCAATCATCAATCATCAATCATCAATCATCAATCATCAATCATCAATCATCAATCATCAATCATCAATCATCAATCATCAATCATCAATCATCAATCATCATTCATCAATCATCAATCATCAATCATCAATCATCAATCATCAATCATCAATCATCAATCATCAATCATCAACCATCAATCATCAATCATCAATCATCAATCATCAATCATCAATCATCAATCATCAATCATCAATCATCAATCATCAATCATCAATCATCAATCATCAATCATCAATCATCAATCATCAATCATCAATCATCAATCATCAATCATCAGTCATCAATCATCAATCATCAATCATCAATCATCAAACATCAATCATCAATCATCAATCATCAATCATCAATCATCAATCATCAATCGTCAATCATCAATCATCAATCATCAATCATCAATCATCAATCATCAATCATCAGTCGTCAATCATGAATCATGAATCATCAATCATCAATCATGAATCATGAATCATGAATCATCAATCATCAATCATCAATCATCAATCATCAATCATCAATTATCAATCATCAATTATCAATCATCAATCATCAATCATCAATCATCAATCATCAATCATCAATCATCAATCATCGGTCATCAATCATCAATCATCAATTATCAATCATCAATCATCGATCTTTAAACATCAACAATAACCCATCAATCCTCAATTGTCAACAATAAATCATCAATCATCAATCATCGATCATAAATCATCAATCATCAACCATCAATCATGAATCATCACTCATCAGTCATCAATCATCAATCATCAATCATCAATCATCAATCGTCGATCATCAATCATCAATCATCAATCAACAATCATCAATCATCAATCAACAATCATCAATCATCAATGATCAATCATGAATCATCAATCATCAATCATGAATCATGAATCATCAATCATCAATCATCAATCATCAATCATCAATCATCAATTATCAATCATCAATCATCAATCATCAATCATCAATCATCAATCATCAATCATGAATCATGAATCATCAATCATCAATCATCAATCATCAATCATCAATCATCAATCATCAATCATCAATCATCAATCATCAATCATCAATCATCAATCATCAATCATCAATCATCAATCATCAATCATCAATCATCAATCATCAATCATCAATCATCAACCATCAATCATCAATCATCAATCATCAATCATCAATCATCAATCATCAATCATCAATCATCAATCATCAATCATCAATCATCAATCATCAATCATCAATCATCAATCATCAATCATCAATCATCAATCATCAATCATCAATCATCAATCATCAATCATCAATCGTCAATCATCAATCATCAATCATTAATCATCAATCATCAATCATCAGTCGTCAATCATCAATCATCAATCATCAATCATCAATCATCAATCATCAATCATCAATCATCAATCATCAATCATCAATCATCAATCATCAATCATCAATCATCAATCATCAATCATCAATCATCAATCATCAATCATCAATCATCAATCATCAATCATCAATCATCAATCATCAATCATCAATCATCAATCATCAATCATCAATCATCAATCATCAATCATCAATCATCAATCATCAATCATCAATCATCAATCATCAATCATCAATTATCAATCATCAATCATCAATCATCAATCATCAATCATCAATCATCACTCATCAATCATCAATCATCAATCATCAATTATCAATCATCAATCATCAATCATCAATCATCAATCATCAATCATCAATCATCACTCATCAGTCATCAATCATCGATCATTAATCATCAATCATCAATCATCAATTATCATTAGTCCATCATCAACCATCAAACATCAATAAGCAATCATAAATAATCAATCATCAATCATCAATCATCAACCATCAAACATCAATCATCAATCATCAAACATCAATCATCAATCATCAATCATCAATCATCAATCATCAATCATCAACCATCAATCATCAATCATCAATCATCAATCATCTATCATCAATCATCATTCATCAATCATCAATCATCAATCATCAATCATCAATCATCAATCATCAATCATCAATCATCAATCATCAATCATCAATCATCAATCATCAATCGTCAATCATCAATCATCAACCATCAATCATCAATCATCACTCATCAGTCATCAATCATCGATCATCAATCATGAATCATCAATCATCAATCATCATTAATCCATCATAAACCATCAAACATCAATAATCAATCATCAATCATCAATCATCAATCATCAATCATCAATCATCAATCATCAATCATCAATCATCAATCATCAATCATCAATCATCAATCATAAATCATCAATCATCAATCATCAATCATCAATCATCAATCATCAATCATCAATCATCAATCATCAATCATTAATCATCAATCATCAATCATCAATCATCAATCATCAATCATCAATCATCAATCATCAATCATCAATCATCAATCATCAATCATCAATCATCAATCATCAATCATCAATCATCAATCATCAATCATCAATCATCAATCATCAATCATAAATCATCAATCACCAATCATCAATCATCAATCATCAATCATCAATCATCAATCATCAATCATCAATCATCAATCATCAATCATCAATCATCAATCATCAATCATCAATCATCAATCATCAATCATCAATCATCAATCATCAATCTTCAATCATCAATCATCAATCATCAATCATCAATCATCAATCATCAATCATCAGCCATCAGTCATCAATCATCAATCATCAATCATCAATCATCAATCATCAATCATCAATTATCATTAGTCCATCATCAACCATCAAACATCAATAAGCAATCATAAATAATCAATCATCAATCATCAATCATCAACCATCAAACATCAATCATCAATCATCAAACATCAATCATCAATCATCAATCATCAATCATCAATCATCAACCATCAATCATCAATCATCAATCATCAATCATCTATCATCAATCATCAATCATCAATCATCAATCATCAATCATCAATCATCAATCATCAATCATCAATCATCAATCATCAATCATCAATCATCAATCGTCAATCATCAATCATCAACCATCAATCATCAATCATCACTCATCAGTCATCAATCATCGATCATCAATCATGAATCATCAATCATCAATCATCATTAATCCATCATAAACCATCAAACATCAATAATCAATCATCAATCATCAATCATCAATCATCAATCATCAATCATCAATCATCAATCATCAATCATCAATCATCAATCATCAATCATCAATCATCAATCATCAATCATCAATCATCAATCATCAATCATCAATCATCAATCATCAATCATCAATCATCAATCATCAATCATCAATCATCAATCATCAATCATAAATCATCAATCATCAATCATCAATCATCAATCATCAATCATCAATCATCAATCATCAATCATTAATCATCAATCATCAATCATCAATCATCAATCATCAATCATCAATCATCAATCATCAATCATCAATCATCAATCATCAATCATCAATCATCAATCATCAATCATCAATCATCAATCATCAATCATCAATCACCAATCATCAATCATCAATCATCAATCATCAATCATCAATCATCAATCATCAATCATCAATCATCAATCATCAATCATCAATCATCAATCATCTATCATCAATCATCAATCATCAATCATCAATCATCAATCTTCAATCATCAATCATCAATCATCAATCATCAATCATCAATCATCAATCATCAATCATCAGTCATCAGTCATCAATCATCAATCATCAATCATCAATCATCAATCATCAATCATCAATCATCAATCATCAATCATCAATCATCAATCATCAATCATCAATCATCAATCATCAATCATCAATCATCAATCATTAATCATCAATCATCAATCATCAATCATCAATCATCAATTATCAATCATCAATCATCAATCATCAATCATCAATCATCAATTATCAATCATCAATCATCAATCATCAATCATCAATCATCAATCGTCAATCATCAATCATCAATCATCAATCATCAATCATCAATCATCAATCATCAATCATCAATCATCAATCATCAATTTTCAATCATCAATAATCAATCATCAATCATCAATCATCAATCATCAATCATCAATAATCAATCATCAATCATCAATCATCAATCATCAATCATCAATCTTCAATCATCAATCATCAATATCATCAATCATCAATCATCAATCATCAATCGTCAATCATCAATCATCAATCATCAATCATCAATCATCAATCATCAAACATCAATCATCAATCATCAATCATCAATAATCAATCATCAATCATCAATCATCAATCATCAATCATCAATCATCAATCATCAATCATCAATCATCAATCATCAATCATCAATCGTCAATCATCAATCATCAACCATAAATCATCAATTATCACTCATCAGTCATCAATCATCGATCATCAATCATCAATCATCATTAATCCATCATCAACCATCAAACATCAATAATCAATCATCAATCATCAATCAGCAATCAGCAATCATCAATCATCAATCATCAATCATCAATCATCAATCATCAATCATCAATCATCAATCATCAATCATCAATCATCAATCATCAATCATCAATCATCAATCATTAATCATCAATCATCAATCATCAATCATCAATCATCAATCATCAATCGTCAATCATCAAACATCAATCATCAATCATCAATCGTCAATCATCAATCATCAATCATCAACCATCAATCATTTATCATCAATCATCAATCATCAATCATCAATCATCAATCATCAATCATCAATCATCAATCATCAATCTTCAATCATCAATCATCAATCATCAATCATCAATCATCAATCATCAATCATCAATCATCAATCATCAATCATCAATCATCAATCATCAATCATCAATCATCAATCATCAATCATCAATCATCAATCATCAATCATCAATCATCGATCATCAATCATCAATCATCAATTATCAATCATCAATCATCGATCTTTAAACATCAACAATAACCCATCAGTCCTCAATTCTCAACAATAAATCATCAATCATCAATCATCAATCATCGATCATAAATCATCAATCATCAACCATCAATCATCAATCATCACTCATCAGTCATCAATCATCCATCATCAATCATCAATCATCAATCATCAATCATCAATCATCAATCGTCGATCATCAATCATCAATCATCAATCAACAATCATCAATCATCAATCATCAATCATCAATCATCAATCATGAATCATCAATCATCAATCATCAATCATCAATCATCAATCATCAATCATCAATCATCAATCATCAATCATCAATCATCAATCATCAATCATCAATCATCAATCATCAATCATCAATCATCAATCATCAATCATCAATCATCAATCATCAATCATCAACCATCAATCATCAATCATCAATCATCAATCATCAATTATCAATCTTCAATCATCAATCATCAATCATCAATCATCAATCATCAATCATCAATCATCAATCATCAATCATCAATCATCAATTATCAATCATCAATCATCAATCATCAATCATCAATCATCAATCATCAATCATCAATCATCAATCATCAATCATCAATCGTCAATCATCAATCATCAATCATCAATCATCAATCATCAATCATCAATCATCAATCCTCAATCATCAATCATCAATCATCAATCATCAATCATCAATCATCAATCATCAATCACCAATCATCAATCATCAATCATCAATCATCAATCATCAATCATCAATCATCAGTCATCAATCATCAATCATCAATCATCAGTCATCAATCATCAGTCATCAATCATCAATCATCAAACATCAAACATCAATCATCAATCATCAATCATCAATCATCAATCATCAATCATCAGTCATCAATCATCAATCATCAATCATCAATCATCAAACATCAAACATCAAACATCAATCATCAATCATCAATCATCTATCATCAATCATCAATCATCAATCATCGATCTTTAAACATCAACAATAACCAATCAATCCTCAATTTTCAACAATAAATCATCAATCATCAATCGTCAATCATCGATCATAAATCATCAATCATCAATCATCAATCATCAGTCATCAGTCATCAATCATCAATCATCAATCATCAATCATCAATCATCAATCATCAATCATCAATCATCAATCATCAATCATCAATCATCAATCATCAATCATCAATCATCAATCATCAATCATCAATCATCAATCATTAATCATCAATCATCAATCATCAATCATCAATCACCAATCATCAATCATCAATCATCAATCATCAATCATCAGTCATCAGTCATCAATCATCAATCATCAATCATCAATCATCAATCATCAATCATCAATCATCAATCATCAATCATCAATCATCAATCATCAATCATCAATCATCAATCATCAATCATCAATCATCAATCATTAATCATCAATCATCAATCATCAATCATCAATCATCAATCATCAAACATCAATCATCAATCATCAATCATCAATCATCAATCATCAATCATCAATCATCAATCATCAATCATCAATCATCAATCATCAATCATCAATCATCAATCATCAATCATCAATCATCAATCATCAATCATCAATCATCAATCATCAATCATCAATCGTCAATCATCAAACATCAATCATCAATCATCAATCGTCAATCACCAATCATCAATCATCAACCATCAATCATTAATCATCAATCATCAATCATCAATCATCAATCATCAATCATCAATCATCAATCATCAATCATCAATCATCAATCATCAATCATCAATCATCAATCGTCAATCATCAAACATCAATCATCAATCATCAATCGTCAATCACCAATCATCAATCATCAACCATCAATCATTAATCATCAATCATCAATCATCAATCATCAATCATCAATCATCAATGATCAATCATCAATCATCAATCATCAATCATCAATCATCAATCATCAATCATCAATCGTCAATCATCAAACATCAATCATCAATCATCAATCGTCAATCACCAATCATCAATCATCAACCATCAATCATTAATCATCAATCATCAATCATCAATCATCAATCATCAATCATCAATCATCAATCATCAATCATCAATCATCAATCATCAATCATCAATCATCAATCATCAATCGTCAATCATCAAACATCAATCATCAATCATCAATCGTCAATCACCAATCATCAATCATCAACCATCAATCATTAATCATCAATCATCAATCATCAATCATCAATCATCAATCATCAATCATCAATGATCAATCATCAATCATCAATCATCAATCATCAATCATCAATCATCAATCATCAGTCATCAGTCATCAATCATCAATCATCAATCATCAATCATCAATCATCAATCATCAATCATCAATCATCAATCATCAATCATCAATCATCAATCATCAATCATCAATCATCAATCATCAATCATCAATCATTAATCATCAATCATCAATCATCAATCATCAATCATCAATCATCAAACATCAATCATCAATCATCAATCATCAATCATCAATCATCAATCATCAATCATCAATCATCAATCATCAATCATCAATCATCAATCATCAATCATCAATCATCAATCATCAATCATCAATCATCAATCATTAATCATCAATCATCAATCATCAATCATCAATCATCAATCATCAATCATCAATCATCAATCGTCAATCACCAATCATCAATCATCAACCATCAATCATCAATCATCAATCATCAATCATCAATCATCAATCATCAATCATCAATCATCAATCATCAATCATCAATCATCAATCATCAATCATCAATCATCAATCGTCAATCATCAAACATCAATCATCAATCATCAATCGTCAATCACCAATCATCAATCATCAACCATCAATCATTAATCATCAATCGTCAATCATCAATCATCAATCATCAATCATCAATGATCAATCATCAATCATCAATCATCAATCATCAATCATCAATCATCAATCATCGATCTTTAAACATCAACAATAACCAATCAATCCTCAATTTTCAACAATAAATCATCAATCATCAATCGTCAATCATCGATCATAAATCATCAATCATCAACCATCAATCATGAATCATCACTCATCAGTCATCAATCATCCATCATCAATCATCAATTATCAATCATCAATCATCAATCACCAATCGTCGATCATCAATCATCAATCATCAATCATCAATCAACAATCATCAATCATCAATGATCAATCATGAATCATCAATCATCAATCATGAATCATGAATCATCAATCATCAATCATCAATCATCAATCATCAATCATCAATCATCAATCATCAATCATCAATCATCAATCATCAATCATCAATCATCAATCATCAATCATCAATCATTAATCATCAATCATCAATCATCAATCATCAACCATCAATCATGAATCATCACTCATCAGTCATCAATCATCCATCATCAATCATCAATCATCAATCATCAATCATCAATCATCAATCATCAATCACCAATCGTCGATCATCAATCATCAATCATCAATCATCAATCAACAATCATCAATCATCAATGATCAATCATGAATCATCAATCATCAATCATGAATCATGAATCATGAATCATCAATCATCAATCATCAATCATCAATCATCAATCATCAATCATCAATCATCAATCATCAATCATCAATCATCAATCATCAATCATCAATCATCAATCATCAATCATCAATCATCAATCATCAATCATCAATCATCAATCGTCAATCATCAATCATCAACCATCAATCATCAATCATCACTCATCAGTCATCAATCATCGATCATCAATCAGGAATCATCAATCATCAATCATCATTAATCCATCATAAACCATCAAACATCAATAATCAATCATCAATCATCAATCATCAATCATCAATCATCAATCATCAATCATCAATCATCAATCATCAATCATCAATCATCAATCATCAATCATCAATCATCAATCATCAATCATCAATCATCAATCATCAATCATCAATCATAAATCATCAATCATCAATCATCAATCATCAATCATCAATCATCAATCATTAATCATCAATCATCAATCATCAATCATCAATCATCAATCATCAATCATCAATCATCAATCATCAATCATCAATCATCAATCATCAATCATCAATCATCAATCATCAATCATCAATCATCAATCATCAATCATCAATCATCAATCATCAATCATCAATCATCAATCACCAATCATCAATCATCAATCATCAATCATCAATCATCAATCATCAATCATCAATCATCAATCATCAATCATCAATCATCAATCATCAATCATCAATCATCAATCATCTATCATCAATCATCAATCATCAATCATCAATCATCAATCTTCAATCATCAATCATCAATCATCAATCATCAATCATCAATCATCAATCATCAGTCATCAGTCATCAATCATCAATCATCAATCATCAATCATCAATCATCAATAATCAATCATCAATCATCAATCATCAATCATCAATCATCAATC